>NW_004624808.1:8514991-8527585 GCF_000247695.1 Heterocephalus glaber
GAAAAAAATGGAAACAAAGTCTTTGCAAATAGGGAAGGGTGGAGGGGGTGAAGGGAGGGCAGGGGAAGGGGAAAAAAAAAGAACCAAGAGACTCATGTAATGGTACAAGATCCCAATGATGAATGCAACTGTATTTCATACCTAAAATATACCAATAAACTTAATGGGAAAAAAGAGAGATCATAACATATGCACATAGCACAAAATAAATCAAGAAAAAAAAATCCCAAACCTAGACGATATATGACAAGAGCACAATCTAAATACTCTAATGAGACAGTGCATATGTGATCCACACTTACCCTCTTTGCCAGAGAGGCTGAGTGCTCACACCCCAATATCACCTCCGATCCTTCCACTGCAATATTGAGGCTAACTCAGGATGTCATTTCCAGAATGTGGGCATGCAAGCAGAGTCTGAAGCCAACCAACTTTGGCTAGAAGTGCTTGCTGTCCCTCTCCTTGGGCATAATGGTGGAATTTGCAGGCATGTTCAGTAGCACTTGAGTGTTTACTGAGTCGGGGGTATACCTATGCAATCAAATCAGCTACAGTAGTACCAAGTAAAGCATCTACAGTAGTATCAACCACAGCAGGTTGAGCATTAACATACTATGAGACCCAATTTTGCACCACCCTTCAGCCTAGAGAAGAAATCAACAGTTACAGCATAAACATCAAGACAACTCAGGTATTGATATATCACTAATATGCACTAAATGCAACAGCTATGACTCCTAAAGGCGATAGAGGTGTGTTATATATTTAGGTAGGAATAACAGGAAAAACTGTTATGAAATCAGTGGTGGAAAACAGAGATAAGAAGAGATTAAGTGACAAATACAACTATAAGAGAAAAAGTTAAAGGGAGACCAATTAAAAGGGGAAGAAATGAAAGAAAAATAGAGAAAGGATAAAAAACAGGAAAAACAAGTTAGAAGAAAAGATATGGAAAAATAGACAGAAGGAAAAAGGACAAAGGAAAATTCCCTTAGCATCTATAAGCTAGTTTGGAAGGAAAGAGGAAGAGAAGAGGTACACACACACACACACTGATAAAAGATAAAAGGGAAAAATAGGGGGAACAAATGGGAATTAAAAATGAAAGGAAGAAATATGAGAAAAGAAAACAAAGTCTTTGTAAATAGGGAAGGGTGGATGGGATGAAGGGAGGGCAGGGGAAGGGGGAAAAAATAAGAACCTAGTTACATCATGTAAAGGTATAGGATCCCAATGAGAAATGTAAATGTGTTGTATACCTAAAATGTACCAATAAAAGAATTTTTAAAAAAATGAATGGAAGGAAAAAATGCCAAAAAAAATTCTCTGTTGTTTTGGATACATTGCTCTTTCAGAGTCTGCAGTCCTGGGGCAGTGCTGAAACATAGATGTGACCTTGTTGAAGCTGGTAGGTGAAGCAGTCTGACCCCAGACCACACTGAGTTTAGACCTCTGCACACAATAGAAGTAGCACACCCATGCCAACCTGGCTTCTGTCCATGGGAGCTGGTCAGTGTTCACCAGCTCTAGCCCCTCAGCTAGACTCCCTCCAGCCTGCTGTCTGATTGCTGACTGTCTCCCATGGTTGTCCTTCACCTATCCACTCGGAACTTGACAGTGGGAAGTCTGGCATGGAGCCAAGTGGCTACTTTGGAATCCAGGTTCAAACTCTGAGCCCATCCCTGCAATGCCACCTCACCTGTCTCTCACTTCATGGTTATGGTGGTGGATGCTTGGCCAGGGTCACTCACCAGCTGTATTTTGTGGAAGGACACTCTGGGAGCAGTATCACATGCTTTTCTTGCAGATTCCAGCTGCCACTGGCTCCCCAGCTCCCAGTGCGGTTCTGTGGGGGAAAATCTTCCCTTTCACTTTGTCTTCTCACAAACTGCAGCTGATGAGCTGCTTGCAGCCATGTGGCCTGCTGAGGGTCCCTTCTCTTGTCCATGATGTGTTTTTCATCTTCTTTGTCTTTTTTCTTTTTCTTTTTTTTTTTTTTTTGTTATTTCCCTCCTGGTTCCTCTTGGTAAGTAATCTCCTCTTGCTTTGATTCTTCTCCAAACCACCACCTTTGAGACTCTAGGCACTGAATCCTGAAGAAGCAGAGTTGCTGGCACTCATCACTTCACCATATATTTTTCCTCCACTCTTCATTTGTTGATTCTTGATGCTATTTCTTCTGTGATTGGGGTTTTGTTCAGAAAGTCCTGTGTCTAAACCCTTAAGATTTTTACTAATTTTATCTTCCAGCAGATTAAGTGCTTCTGTTGTAATATTTATGTTTTGATATATTTTTATTTTATTTTGGTGTGTGGTGAAAGATAGAGATCTAGATTCAGTTTTCTGCGTGTGTGTATGGAACCAGTTTTCCCAGCACTTTCTATTAATTAAAGAGGCTGTTTTGGGCTGGGGATTTAGCTCAGTGGTTCTGGTGCCTGCCTCGCAAGCGCAAGGCCCCAAGTTCTATCTCCGGTACCAAAAAAAACCCAACAAACAACAAAGAGGCTGTCTTTCCTCCACCATATACTTTTGGTTTCTTTGTCAAAAATCAGATGACTTAATATGTCTGGCAATTTTCTTCATTGTCCATTCTGTTCCATTGATCCATATGTCTATTTTGTGCTAGTATCATGCTCTTTTTATCACTGTAACTTTGTAATATAACTTGAAATTGGGACTGCAATGCCTCCTGCTGTACTCTTGTTGTCTAGGGATGCTTTTGCTATTCCGGGTCTCTTCCAGTTCCATATATGCATTAGGATAGTTTTGCTAGTTCTATGAGGAATACTGTCAGTATTTTGATTAGGATTACATTAAATTTAAATATCAGTTTTGGTAGTATATTCATTTTGACAATATTCATTCTTCTTATCCAGGAACAGAGGATATCTTTCTATATTCCAATCCCCTCTTCAATCTCTTTTTTACAATACTGTAGTTTTCATTATAGGTTTTTCACTTTCTTGGAAAGGTTAATTCTTAAGTATTTAATTTTTCTGATGCTACTGTGAATTGTATTGTTTTCCAAATATTTTACTTTTTTTAGTTTACCAGTTTTATTGACTTTTTAAAAATAATTTTATTGGTACATTTTAGGTCTACAATATAATGACATTCATCATTGGAAATTTGCACCTCTAAAGGTCCAAATATTTTTTTAATGAGCTCATTATTGCTATACAGGAATGTTATTGATATTTGTGTGTTATTTTATATCTTTGTACATTATGGAATTTGGGTTTTAATTCTGGTAGTCTTTTGATGGAATTATTTAGGTCTTACATATAAAGGACCAGGTCATCTGCAAATATTGATACCTTGACTTCTTCCTTTCCCATACACATCAATTTTGTTTCTTTCTCTAACCTGATTTCTCTTACAAATGTTTCAAGTACTACATTGAAGAGGAGTGGTACAAGAGGACCTCTCTGTTTTGTTCCTGATTTCAGAGAAATGGTTTTTGGCTTTTCCCCGTTTAATATGGTGTTGGAAGTATGTATGTCATAAATGTTTTTAATCAGATTGAGATAAGGTCCATCTGTACCTATTTTATTCAGGGTTTTTTTTTATCATAAATCGATTTTGGATTTTGTCAGAGGCTTTTTTTGCATCTACTGAGATGATCGTGTATTTTGTCCTTCCTTCTGTTTATGAAATATATTACATTTATTGATTTGCATATGCTGAACCATCCTTGCATCCCTGGCATGAAGCCAATATGGTCATAGTGCATGATCTTTTGCATTCTGCTAAGGATTTTTAAATCTATGTTCATTTAAAAGATTTGTCTGTAGTTTCCTTTTGTAGTTGGGTCATTTTCTGGTACTAGCCTCCAGGAATGAATTTGGAAGCATTATTTTCCTTTCAATTTTATTAAAGAGTTTGAGCAGCATTGGTGTTGTACCTTTCTTGAAGTTTTTGTGGAAATCAGTGGTGAATCCATTGGATTCTGGACTTTTCTGAATTGGTAGAGTTTTTTTATTATTATTACTGCCTAAATTTTTTGCTTGTTAATTTTCATTCAAGATTTTTGTAATTTCTTGTATTGTTGTTCATAATTCATGTGTGTTTAAGAATCTGTCCATTTCTTCAAGATTCTCTATTTTGTTGGAGTACACTTTTAAATAGTAGTTACTAATGATTTTGTGGATTTTGGCATTGTCTCTTGAGAGTTCACCTTTTTCCTGTGTAGTTGTATTTACATGGATATTTTCTTTCTTTCTTATAAGATTGATTATAAGGGTTTGTTTATTCTGTTTACCCTTTGATTCATTGATTCTTTGTATTGTTATTTTTACTCTCAATTTCATTAATTTCTTCTCTGATCTTTATGAATTTTTAGGACCTTGAGCTTCATCACTGAGTTATTTATTTGGGTGTGCTATTTTTCTAATGTGATCATTCACAGCAGTAAACTTTCCTCTTAGGACAACTTTGGTTGCAACCCCAAAGTTCTTTTACATTGTAATAGCATTATAATTTGAACTTAGGAATTGTTTAATTTCTCCTTTGATTTCTTCTGTGACCCATTGAGTGTTCATGAGTGTGTTATTTAATGTCCAGGTTTTTACAAAATTTGTGTGGCTTCTTTTGTACTTGATTTCTAGTTCAAATGTGATATAATCTAATAATGTACATGGGATAATTTTGATTCTTTGTATTTTTTTAAAGTAGGTGTTGTGGGCTAATGTGTGGTCTATTTTGTTGAAAGTTATCTGTACTGCTGAGAAGAATGCATATTTTGTGGTAGAGTAGAACCCACTGTAGATATCTATTAAATCCATTTGTTTGAGGGTTTCATTCAGCTCTTACAATTCTTTGTTGCATATTTATCTAGTTGATCTATTTGTGAAAGTGGGATGTTGAGGTCCTGTACTATGATTTTTCTGTTGTTTGTTTTGTCTTTTATGTTCAGTAGTTTTTTTTTTTTGTATGAAGGTGGGGCCACTGGCATTCGATGCACGTATACTTACAATTGTTATCACTTCCTGTTGACTTGTTCCCATAACTAATATATCATAACCTTCCTTGTCTCTTCCGATTAGTGTTACCTTGAAATCTACTTTGAGAATAAAATTGCTACTCGTGCTTGCTTTTGAGTCATGGTGCATGGAATATTGTTCTCTATCTTTTGATTTTTAGTATGAATTTCTTTTTGGATTAAATGTGTCTCTTGAATGCTGTAAACTGTCTTGTCTTGTTTTTTGATCCAGTTTGCCAATCTGTGTTTTTTAGTTGGGGAATTGAGAATTATTTACAGTGAGAATTGCTGAAAGGTATTGACTTATTCTTGTCATTGCATTATTTTTTTGTTTTTGTCTTCTTTATTTTTCCCTTGTTTAACTGCTCACCCTGCTTGATGTATACATTCCTTCAGACTTTTCAACTTCATTTGCTTCACTGTCTCTGTCTAGGATCTCCTTGAGAATTTTTTTGAGTGCTGGTTTTGTGGTCATGCATTTCTTAAGATGTTCTATATCATAAAATGTCCTTATTTCTCCATCGATTTTGAATGAGTTTTGCAGGATATATTAGTCTGGGTTGAAAGTTTTTTTTTTTTTTTTTGTGGCTTGAAATACTTCATTCCAACCTCTCCTGGCCTTTAGAATTTGTTTTGAAAAGTCTATCTTTTCAAAAGATAGACTTCTTTTAATTCTAATGGGCTTATCTTTATAAGTGATTGTTTTGCTTTTCTCTGACAGATTTTGAAATTCTGTCTTTGTGTTATACTTCCAGTGAATGGTGTATCTAATGATGTGTCATTGGAAGCATCTTCTGTCATTGTAATTATTTGGGATTCTATGATATTTGCTTACATGTATACTGAGTTATTTCTCCATACTTGGAAAGTTTTCTGCTATGATTTCTGTCAGTTTTTTATCCCATGGATACCGTCTTCCAATTTTTCTCAAATTCCAATTAGTTTTAAGTTAATTTTTTTGTATCATCTAGTACAGTGATATGGAAACTTTTAGAGCCATAGGTTGGTTCACCACCACTGATCTAGTAGCTATTGAATCAATTTTCCTTGCTATTTTGTTTTCAAGGTATCTTTGGGTACATAGTCTCTTGCTTCTGACCTGTCCTCTATGTCTGACACTCCTTCCTCACATTGTTCATTTCTACTGTTCATATATTCTGTAGAATTCTTTAACTCTAGAATTTCTATTTGGCACATTTTTATGAACTCTATTTCACTGGTAAATTTGTCACTCATGTTTTGAATGCTTTGGGTCATCTCTTCTAAGTTTCTATTTAACGCTTTTTTAAAACCACATTGGTCACTTTGTTTTGTTAATTTCACTGTCTCTTTTGTTGTGTCATCTTTGAACTCACTGTTTCTTTGCTTCCTCTTTAAGAACAGCACTATAAGGGAATGGAGGAAGCTGTATTTAAGCTGTATTTGATAGAGACAGTCTATTGAGATACAGTTGTAATATAGCCTCTGCTAGCTCTATATAGAGAAGTTCTACAGCTAGGATGGCACAACATAAAGACTCCAGGCTATGTATGTTCATACCTCCAAGCATTAGATGTGAATTGTACTTAGGCAAAAAGTTCCCTTTGGCTGATGATGATTCCTAGATAGGCATTCACCTTGCAGTCTTTAGTAAGCAACACTCTGTAGTTAGCAGAATGAATGCCTGTGAATGAACTCCTGTGGTGAGAATTTGAGAAAACACCAAACATCTACACCATTCTCTCTTTAAGCCCCCATGCTCCCCCAGTAAACAGTGGCCCTTTTGCATCCTTCTTATCAGAATAGTGACCTAGAAAATAGATCTAGACTTTTCTTCCCTTCCATACAAACCTTCCTTATATTTTGTAGAGCATTTTTAGGTCCTGACTCAGGTTAATGTGAAGTTTACAGCTGATGGACAGAGAAAAACAAATAGTTCCTGTGTATGTTTGAAGTTCCTTTCATTATTTAAGAAGCTTTCTTCTGCTATTCAGTTATATAAAGATTGAAAGACAAAATGGAGCTAACAAAAGAAATGAATCATTTAAATAGCATGATTGCCATTCTGCAGTGATCTGAAAAATCCAATACCACCATTTAAATCAGATTCACTTTCATCTAGAGCAAGAGACTTGACCTTTTCTAGTGGCCACCTAAATAGAACATCAGACAGACCAAGAAAATGCTTCAACCTTCTCTGTTTCCGTTTATTCTTTAACCTTCTTTTGTTTGTTTATTCTGTACCTGAATTTTCTTGCACCGAAAATCCATTTATCATTTTGTGTCTATGTAAAACCAAAGTTAAGTACGTGAAAAAATTCCATTAATTTAACTTGTTGAAATAGTGTATATTGCCTCCACTCTGGTAAAATTATTGAGTGGACGAAGGTAGGCTGTTTTATAGTGGTACAGACATTAAAGTTATAAGGAGATTTTGAAATGCCACATTTTATAAATGTTTTTAAGGTACTGCTTCTCAAGCTTCATGTTATAGCTTATGAAACCAAAGAAGCAAACTTGGAATGTAATATCCAAGTTTTATGCTTCTGTGTTCTTGGAGTGTAGCATCAAAGATTATTTCCCTAAACAGCCTGATGGTTATGGCTGTTCCTAGATGTCCCCCTAAAGCCTCATGTGGTCATAGGTAGGGCTTTTCAGAGGTGGCTGGATCTAGAGTGTGTGACACTGACATTGATTCATGGTAGAGTGCTAGGCTCAAGGGCACTAGGATTAAGGGTGTGAGTGCTACCTGCCCTAAGTAGTCTGGCTAAAATAAAAGGGACAGAAAGATACTTTTAAGGTCTCTTGTTGCTTTTGCTACCTTCTGTCCACCATGAACTGCCTGTCTGCAATGCCTGTCTGACATACCACCCTGCTTTGGAGCCAGCTGATTATGGACTGAAGCCTCTACAGACTGTGAGCTAAATAAACCTTTCCTCCTTTAACTGTGAGTGATGAATATTTTGTCCCAGCAATGAGAAAAGTAAGTAAGACATTGACTTATGGTAAATTAGGAATTGAAATTTCCTGGCCACTCAAAAGTTCAAATGGTTTGTTGACAATTTGGAAAAGAATGAAGGGAAGACAGTTTGGAGGTTAATTCTTTCTTAATTTGGTTTATGTTAAGAAACTCTCCAGAAAAAAAGTACACAATTACAACTTTAGGTATCTTAGTTCTAATTCTAGCAGAAGCACTTAACAAGTTACACAGTTGTCTTTAGTTAAAGCACTTTGTGAATCCTAACCTTATGTTGTTAGCCTGGAGTTTTCTGTACTGATATAGGGAGTATGATATAGAACTTCCAAGTAATCCAAATAATATAAGGGAAATATAACTCCCAACCTGCTAGATATCCAATATGCCTAGTCCATGTTCTGTAAAATCAAAGAATTAATTTTAGGAACAATGGAGGTTAAGGGTAGGAAGTATTTATTGAGACAAAGACAGCTTCTGTCTAAGAGAGACGGGATTCCTGAGTGGGTGGCCAGGGACCCTGCTTCTCAAGGGAGTTTTATAGAGCAAAAGCTTGAAGTGAGGCAGGTATAAGGTGGGACAAAATTATAGTCAACTAATAAGATTACAAGTATAGTCGTTTAGGTAATATTGATCCAGTGGAAAATTACAAGGTGGGTATAAGGTAGGACAAAACTATGGTCAACCAATAGGATTACAAGTATAGTTGCTTTGGTAATATTGATTAAATGGGGATCAAAGAGGGAAGCAAGTCATGTAGAAAGTGTACATGGAACAAATAAGGGCTTTTCTGGGAAGGAATGGGCTAGGGAGGTTTCGCTCCCTCGCCCAAGGTGATTGATACCTATTTAGAATATCAATCACTGTTGCTCATCCCTCCAGGAAATATATGGATGTAGTCATTTCCTTTATCCTGAGGCCTGACCAACGAATGCGTCTCCAGCCACAGTTGTCTTCTGCACTGACTTTTAGAGGACTTATCTCTATCTGACTGCCTATAATATTTCTAAAAAACTTAGCTGTCTATAATACTACTATACTAAAAAGAAGTGGTTCTTGTTCAGGGCAAAGAGGAGATTGTTAGAGCAGAAGACTCTTCTTCCTTCTTGTGAAATAAACTGATAATTTTATTTTCACAATATCAAATACTTTGCAAAGAAATGATCTGGCGACGTGCCCAAAAATCTCCTGTCTGTGAAAATGTTGACAAGTCTCTGAGACATGACTATGTCAAAGAATTGTCTTTAATACCTGTCAACACACCCTGTTTCTGCATCTCAGTTTTCACATATTGCAAGAAAACTATCAATGTTTACTTTGTTACGAAGTATGTTTGAGGAATGTATGGGTAGAAAAAGTGAAGTTGCATTGTTGGCAGTCATAGTAACTTCCTCCTTTGGCTTGAGCTAACATAACCTTTCCCAGATTCCTTGAAACTCCTCCTTCTTATGTTCCAAAAACTTAACAAAGCCCCTTTGTTCAGATTCAATTGGCCACTCTGAATAGCATTTGTTTTTCCCAGGTGTGGGGAAATGATTATGGAATGATGGTCTCCAAGGGAGAAGAGACCTTTCTGGAATTTAAGCTTGCTTGGGAGAGGAGTTCTAAGCTCTATGACTGCTCTTGGGAAAAAGGAATTCTGTTTACTATGACTCTAGAGAAAAGAGGGCCATGTCCTTCTTGGTCTCATTCCACAGTTTCTCTTTTTCACCCTGGTAAGCTATAAACATCTTTTAAGTTTCAATCATCAGCCTCTATTCTTCTGCAGCTTCATTCATTTAGAGGAAGATTCTATTAAATCCAACTCTGACCTCTCCTTTGCCATCCTGTCCTATACCTTCATCTTGAGGTCTCCTGCTTTCTTTACACATTTCATACCTGTGACACTTTCTTCTTACAAATATTCATGGTACTTACTGGCCTATATTTCTCTTATTTTTTGAGTTCTCCCAATATCAATATAAGAATAGGATAACAATAGTACCTATTTCACAAGAGTTAAATGCTTTATACGTATTAGGTATAATCATTACTGAAAGCTCAAACTCCCAGAATGCCCTGTGCAGAGCTCTACATCTGATGAATGCTTTTGAACCATGTGTCATTTAAATATACCCACACACATTATCCTACCTATCCTCTTTGGAACAATGGGAACCCTCAGAGCCTTCTCACTCCTTATTTACATGTCATATTCCATCTATACATTACATGTTTCAGTCTCTTTATTAAGAGAGTCTTTTCCCCATGTTTTCTTACTCTTAATTTGTTTTGCACAGGCAACTCCAACCCCTAAGCATAAACTCTATCCTGCCTCATATCTCACCTTCTTTAGTTCTGAGCTTCAATATCATTTTCTCTATGAAGTCTCTCATTACCCACCAGGTTCCAGTTAGATTTCCTTTCTGGGAACCCATTAGACTCATCATTGTACAGTATCTAATTGCCTGTTCATCTCTTTTAATTTTCAACTAGATGATAAAATCTCTGAAGTCAGAAACCTTTTCTGTTTCATTTAGTATTTAATTCCATTAGTTAGCCCAGTATCTGATGTACAGCATGCGCATGATAAATGAGTGGAAGTTGTTTCAGGATTACCATACTACGTACCACAAACACAAACACAGCCCTCCTTGTGAGCCACCCTTGAAATTTATTTAAATCTGATAGTCCTTTGAGAAAATTTGATAGGGGAGTATGTGCCAATCTCTACTTACCCAGGAAGGGCATTTATTCATCCAAGGTAGATATAAAAATAAACTGTCTCATGTCTTTCCAGCCTCTTACAGCTCTGATTAGCTGTCGGCAATTGCCAATCTCTGACTTGCTCATGGCACCAAATTACTTGAATCCACCAGTTGAAGGCAGTGTCAATCCCAAACCACAGGATCATCCTCAGAGACAACAATAAAAAAGGAGTAACAGAAGAGAAAACAAAACAGTTCCGATAAATCCTTTCATTTGTCATAGGATTTTCTGCAGCCAGAATTGGTCAATAGCTTGGCACTTTCTGTAGCATAGCCTTGTATTCCCTGATACCTTGTTGGAACATGAGTTAAATAATGACTAAGGGAAAAGTGCCAGCCACTGAGTTGCCAAAAGATAAAATTATCATTAAACTTGATGCATTGGAAAAAGCATATATAATTATGCCTGATTGTATTTCCCCTGCCATTATTTTCTATAAAAGTGACTTAATAAATTGCTGTCCTTCCAGAAGCTGACCTATCTTGCCAGAGAATTGACATTTTACAGTCAGAAAGCCAGACTATGACACACTTTGGAAAATTGAAGGTGAATAACCAACATGTTCTACATGTTCAACCTCTAGAGTTTGGTGTTTTATTAAAATCAGTTAGAACTAGGGAAAGAAGTCACCAGCACATCTTGTGTTGAGAATTGTTAGAGCACTTCAATATCAAGGAATGTGTGTTTCACACAGCAGATGAGCCTCTAGGATGAATTTGATTAATTCTCCATGGCAACAAAGTTGCATAATCACATGGTGTTGCTTGAGGCTTTCTATTGTTTTGGAGTTGCACTCTGTCACGTACACAGAAAAGATTTTCTGTTGAACATTGTAGATGAGCTTAGTATCCATTCCTCCAAAGGAAGTTCATATTAGAAAATCATATATATATTATATATATACATATATATATATACATATATGTGAAGGGTGAAGAACTGTGGATGAATGTGCATTATTGATTTAGTTCCCTGATAACAGAAATATGATAGAATGAATGACATGTCAAGTACAGGAATTACAAAAAAGAGGAGGTGGAAGCTATGTCAAATCTGGAAGACTTTGGTTCCAGTTCTGGCTCAACTATTATGATTTTGTGTGTGATTGTGAGCAGTTATTTACTCTCTTTGGGCCACAGGTTTTTTCTGTACAGTGGAGGAGAGTAGACATTTTCATTGAAAATCTACCTCTATGTTCTTTCTAGCTCTTAACAGCCATAAGTCAATAGTTAAATATCTTAAGGCCTAAATCAGCAGGATGGAACTTAAGTCCAAATTAAAAGGATGATCATCTCAATTCGGCACTTAACTTTGGATTTGGCTACATTACACCAAATATCTTTGCACTCTTTATACATACATTTGGACCATAGATATTGGATGTGTGAATCTTAGCTGGCTGTGACCAGTTAATAAAGGGCTATTTGCCTATACATCTCTTCTAGAGCAATTTGTATCATTTATTTATGTTAGAATCAAGTTTCTAATGCCTAGTCTGTTTATATTTATATTCAGTTACCCTTCAAACTACAGCACAACTAATTTGATCTTTAGTATCTATCAGTGTTATCTGCACTGGGACTATACCAAATTTAAAAGAGAAAACATTTTCAAAGGTATTGGTTTTTTTTGGAAATTCTAATATTTCCTTTTTCACCAAACATGGAAATATGGTTTAAGTTGTATGTCAAATGGGCTTTGTCTAGGAAGCAGATGCTAAAATAGAGTTAAGAGTGGAAAGGGTTATTGCAAAAAGTGCCTGTGAAAGATAAAAGGAAGCCAGGGTGTTAGCTCATGCTTGCATTCTCAGCATTTGGAAGGCTGAGGCAGAGAATCATTTGGGTCTAAGGCCAATCAGGGGTACATAGCCAGGATGGACTACATAGAGAGACTCTATGAGAGAGAGAGAGCA
>NW_004624808.1:8527685-8538588 GCF_000247695.1 Heterocephalus glaber
GAGAGAGAGAGAGAGAGAGAGAGAGAGAGAGAGAGAGAGAGAGAGAGGGAGAGAAGCAGAAGTGGGTAGGGGAGGCTTTCAGACTATGATATTGATAAGACATTTGTGGATAGAAAAGGAATAAGTAGTAGTATTAGCGTAGTATCAGGCTGTGCTTCAGATCTCACAAAGTCCCATCCAACACAATGGGGAGCTCTATAGCAAAAATTATCCACCAAAGTGGTCTCACCAAAGAGGGAAATGCTCAGGCCCTAATATCCTCACCGTGCTTAGTCATTGACTGGGGTGTGACCATGAACAGCATGGTTGAGGCAGAACCTGAAGACACTAATGGGTGGAGTCTGTCTGATAAATGTACTCTATACAGCTGAATTATAGGTCTTTCTTGATGGGAGATTCACCTCCATAACTGCCACAAATGAAATATTTCTTGTATTCTACTTTGAGATTACAATAACATGCTATTGCCTACAAATGAAATCTAAACTTATAACTTGTAAGATCTTGTAAGATCTCCATTATCTTGCCCCATCCTTTTTATAATAGTTGAGCCAGAATTGGAACCAAAGTCTTCTGGATTTGACAGAGCTTCTACCTCCTATTTTTTATAGTTCCTGTACTTGACATGTCACTGATTCTAGCATATTCCTGATATCAGGGAACTAAATCAGTAACACATATTCATCCACAGTTCTTTACCCTTATATTCCAACATGAACTTATATTTCCAACATGAAACTTCCATTGGAGGATTGGATAAAGGGAAGAGCTTAGAAAAAGTCACATCAGTATTCTGTAATATAAATGTGCATTAATAAAAATGCATGAGATGCCATGAACACATGAAGAACAACTTACAGTGATGATAGGACGACCTCATACAATAATAATGTCACTTCTTTCCAGTGTATATCATCAACACAACTGTTTCAACAATCCCAATAAATTAAGTGTAATTGTAATTAAAATGTTTCCAAATTCCTCCAGTTGAAAAACAAATGACTCTGAAAACTAACCAAAAGCTTGCATCAACCCAGAGAACATTTATTCAAGAAAATCACTAAATCTTAGTGAAAATAGTAAGATTTGTGGTATTTTAATTCCATATACCTTGCTCCCTTGTTCAGTAGTGAAATTAATGGTTGGCATTCCCAGAAATGGGAGTGGTTTGACTTCTGTGTACTTTAATAATACTTTGAAATCAAAAGTATGATGTCTTCAGCTTCATTCTTTCTCAAATTGGTTTGGCTATCAATAGCATTTTATGTTTCTATATGAATTAAACAATTGTTTCTTCCATTTAAAAATGGCATTGGGATTTATTAAGGATTGCTCAGAATCCACAAATCATTTGGGGAGATATGGACATTTTAATAATATGAAATTTTTCAATTCATGGAAATAAGATGTCTTTTTATTTATTTGTGTCTTCCTTAATTTATTTTATTGGTATTTTAGTTTTCACTGTATAAGTCTTTCAACATCAGTAGTTGTCAGGAAAACGTATATGGAAACCATGAAATCGAAAGCTTCTTTGTATAGTCACTCAAGCGCGTGCTCCTTGTCTTGCTCTTTTACACTCATTAGGTTGGCAATAGTGGTAATAAATGGCAAAAACAAATATTGAGGAGGTTGTGGGGAAATTGGAGCCTTCATACAATGTTAGAACATCAAATGGTACAGCAGCCACTGTGGGAAATAGTTTGGCAGTTTCTCAGAAAGTTAATGTGAAGTTACCACTTGACCCAGCAAGTCCACTCCCATCATTATATATAAGAGAACTATAAACATATGTTCATCCCAACACTTGTACATAAATGTCCATAGCAGTCTTATATGAATAGAAAAATCCAAAAGACTTATAATTTTTGTTAGATTTCTTTCCTCTCAAAAACAACTTTTGCAGACATCTTCTATTTGTCTGTTTTCTCTAGTTTATCATTTTCTTTGAACAGTAGATAGCTTGATTTTTCTCAGACACAGTGACTCCATTTAATATGGAGGCAAAGGCAAATGTCAATTATCAGAATCTCATATCAGCAGTAACGACAATGAGACTGGAATTCTCAGAGACAACCACAGCTCTTGACCTTTGCAATGAGCATCTCTCCTGATGCCAGGAAAAGAGCAGATCTGTCTTAGTTTTTGTGTCTGTTCACGTACCCAGAATAAGGTCCCTTTCCTGCCAGGGATCTCACTGATGCCTATTGTGGTCTTCTATTCCTTCTCATTTATTCAAAAGATTGAAGCATTAAATATTCCAACACTGTGGTTTTGAAATGAGGGTTTGTGTCATTTCAAGTTAAAGGTGGTAATGAAAAATTGAGAAGTAAGCTGGAGAAAAGGGATCCAGGACAGAAATAAACAGCACTGTATGTACTGCAATTAAAGAATATTACCTCGTCATTGTGGTAAGTATGTGAAAACATTAGTTTGCTTAAAATAGAACTTTGTGGATTGCACATACAAAGCAGCTTACAAAGTGTTAAAATTGACAATATTTTTTAAAAATTGAGTGATAATTTGTAACGTAAGATACCCTTTACATTTTTCCCCACTCAAGGGTAGCAAGTCTTGTCCTCTGGCTTCATCTTCCCTGATTGCTACCTGCTTGGCCAGTAGCTGAAAATTGACTAATCACCTGGCTACTTTCTCATCTTAGGACAAGTTTCCACTTAACTTCCAGGACACACCTACTTTCTTGGTTTTCTTCATGGCCAGTGAAAGCAAATTCCACTGCTGCTCTTCCTTCTCTGTTCAACCTCTAAATACTGAGCACATCAGGGCTTGGTATCAGCCCTAATATCTCTCCTCCTTCTGACACACTCTCTGTAGGCGAAGTCATCCCATCAAGTGGCTTTAATATTATCTATTAACTAATGATTCCTAAAGTTACATCATTAGCCTTTATTCCATTAGTTAACAACTCCCCAAATAACATCTTTAGACCTGACCAAGTTTGTCTCATATCTCCATATTCTCTTTGCGTACCCTATTGGTAACCAAAACTTCCTTTTGTCAAAAATAAAACTTTTGGTTTCTATCTTACCCCAAATCCTGCTTCTGTCCTAATCTTTCCCAAATCAGTGAGAGAGGCAACCATCTACCCAGTAGCTCATTTAAAAACCCCTGGTTTCTCTTATCTCTTTTTTCAGTCCAACAGCAGTTTTGGTGAATTCTGCCTACAAAACTCATGCTGAGTCCATCCACTGCTGTCCATTTCCCCTTTTATTATCCTAACCAAACCTGCCATCAACTCTCATTTGGATCACCTAGTAGCTGGTCTCCCTTCTACTTCTCCTCTTTCTGCCTACAATCCATAGCAGTCAGACTGTATCTTTCCAAATGCACATCAGATTATGCTACTCACTTGCTTAAAATACCCCAGGTATATCACCTCAAAGTCCTTACCACATGCTACAGGTGATCTGATCATTATGTGCCTGCCATATGGTGGTATCACTCTTTCCTTATCCATTATTCTCCATCAATACTAGACTTTTTGTTCCTATAAAATGCCAAGGTTATACCTGATTTAGGCATTTGATTTTGTTATTCCCTTTGGCTAGAACACTCTTCCCCTTTCACAAATATGTTTCTGAAAATAAAGTTCTATTACAATGCAAGTGTACCCATTTGTTTACTACTGACCAGTTGCTTTTGTGTTACAGTGGCAGACGTGATGAGTGGAGACAGGTAATCACATGACCCCAAAGCCTTTTAAGAAAGAAGTGTGTTGGCCCAGGCTAGATTTGCACAGCGGACACCTTATTTAGATCTCTGGTCTGATAACACCCCTCAAAGAGACCTGCTCCCTATACCACCCAGTTACTCTTCCACATTATTTTCTTAATTTCACCACATTTCTATGGAATTGTCTTATTTATTTTATTATTTACTGCTTGTTAAGCCACTGGATTATTTTTCTGTTATACCCCTCATTGGTCCCTACTCTGAGCTTTGCATCTGGTACGTCAAGGTCCACAGTAAATATATGTTGGATAAATTGATACTTGAATGTGTGTAAGATACTGTCTTAATCACTTCAGGCTGATATGATGAAATACCTTGGACTGGATAATTGATAAACAGAAATGTATTACTCAGAGTTATTTTTTACTTCAACTAACTTGATTTTTAAAAATTATTTTAGTTTATCAGTAAACATGTGTAATACATAATATTTACATTCCTTGTGGGAAGTTGGTGCATGTACATAACGCATCTTAATTCCTTTTTCATCCCCTTTCCCTTCTCTCCTTCTCCTCTCCACTCATCTCTTGATCACCTTCCTTTTTTGTGCATGTTTGCAGTACATAATGTTTACATTCATTGTGTGGAGGTGGTAGATGCACATAATACATTCCAATTCCTTTTTTATCCCTTATCCCTTCCCTCCCTACCCCTTCCCTCCATTTCTCGATTCCCTTCCCCACTGAGAACAATCATAGGACTCATATCTAGAATACATAAAAAACTCAAAGTGATTAGTCCCCCCTAAATAAAGGACCCAATTTTAAAAAGCAAAATGAATAGACAATTCACAGAAGAAGTGCAAATGACAAATAATACATGATGAAATGTTTACCATTACTCAGAGTTCTTAAGCCCAACATGAAGACACTAGCAGATTTGATGTCTGGTGAGGGCTTGTTACGTACAGATGGCACCTTCTATGTGTTCTCACATGGCAGAAGGGAAAACAAGTTCCCTCAGGTCTAATCCCATTCATGAGGCTAGTGTCCTTATGACCTAATCACCTTCTAAAGGCCTGACATTTTAATACTATTGCATTGGGAATTAAGTATCACTGTATGAGATTTGGAGTGGCACAAGAATTCAGACCATAGCAGACACCAAGCAGTTTACAAAATGATGGCTCAAGTTAGGTCTCAATGTTCATGTAGTCATAGTTTCTTTACCTCAACCTCATGTGTAAATGTGTATTCAGGAAAAGGAAAGCTTCTTTAGAAAGGTAAATGGGCATAAAAAGATAGGTGACAAGTCACTCTGTGGTAAAACTATCTCCAAATTAATTTATAATTAATTAATTAAATCTTGCAAGATCAAATATTTTAAGATCTTTTTTGAGCAATGGTTAGAAAAATTAACTAGAAAGTTTCCAAAGTTATTCAAGTACTCCTTCCACTTGTCTGGAAAAAGATGTTAAGATAAATTTGTTGAATTCATTTTAATCAGCAGATGAAAAGTAGAGGGAGGGGGAATTGTTGCTGTTGAAAAATGGCCCTTTTAATAGATTCCCAAACTTGCCTTATTATGTCATCATTTCACTTTTTGGCAATTATGTTTGCCACTATCTTTGTAGTGATGTACGTTCTTTAACCATCCCTCCACTGCACCCAATTCCGAAGTTGTTTTGCAAGTTGCTGCAGCTTGGCGACTTGTCTTTGAGCTCCCTCTGCTGGTACTGACGAGGCTGCAGAGTTGGTCTATAACATAAACAGGACAAAAATTAGTCACCCTCAAAAGGGAGCTTTTCCCCCCTTTCTGTTGAAGAAAATGCAAAGGGGTCTTGATTTACATATTACAGTGAAATGGGCAATCATGGCATTTAGCAGGCGCAGTCTTGATGAATGATTCTATCAAAGTCATTTCAGGTTTCTTTTTAGACAAACTGGAGCAGTGTGGTTACCTTTACTCTTTCCTCTTAAACAACGAATTGGCCCAAAAGCCTGTGCCATTGGCCTTGGATTCTAGTTTGAAAATGAAGAGATGTGTGCAGATGTGTATCCAAAGCAGCAGAAGGCTATTGTTGCATATGTTAATGCATTTGCCTGCTTCACCTGCCTTGTTTTAGACTCCTTTAAAAGTGAGTTTGAATATTTTTAAAAATTGCCACATTCAATATGACTGACAGCATGATTTTTTTATTGAACATACTGTATGCTCAATAGAGAACATACATTGAATTTCCAAATAAATTAAGAAAAAACTGATTTGACAGTGTCTAGGAGTTATCTGTTCCCTCACAAATAACTGGACTGCCCTAAACACTATTTTATTTGTCCTGTTCTTAAACTGAACACAATGGATAACCATGGGAAAGAAGATTAACTTTTATGGATTTGTTTCATTAAGTAAAGAATGAAGGAACCATCTCTAATGATTCAATGATTATGTAATAATTGATATATGATCCACAAAAGGGTGGCCTAGTCAAATTTGTCTAATAAAGATTCAGGTGAACATTGAACTTCTTTATTTTAATAACTGGGTATTTTATTGTGTTGACATTTCAAAGAAATATGTAAATAGTGACCTTTGGAAAATTGCACATCTTGAGCAGTACACACCCTAGTTGTAAACATTTGATTTTTGAACAATCTCTGGGGGGGTAGAGATGGCCAAAATAATGTGAAATCAGGATGAATATGAAAGAATAAAAAAGAATGAAACAAGAAAGGATTTGAAATGGATCTTTTTCTGCTTGAAACTTGCCTATGAGTAGAAGAAGCAGGCTATTGGAAACCTTCCTTGAAGTTGCTCATTCAACAGGGTGAAATATTACTAATAAGACTAAAATTTCTACCTAGGAAGTGGCCAACCTCAAATGCAATCAGTGCAAAGTAAGTTATCAGCTGGGAAGTTATAATAGGTTCTACAGATCTACTAAAATAGGAATAATAATGTGAGGGTAAGGGCAGTCATGTATGAGTACAGAAAAAGCAAGTTGGAGTTGGTCTTTGTCAGCATCTCTGGCTATTTCCAGGGAAAGAGCGTCTTGATCACTTAACACCTGGTTTGGAAAGATGTGGAGAGAAGGGAGCATTCATGTGCAGTCAGACATTGTGATATTTCTGCATCCTCCCTCAACCAAGATGCTGTTCTCACAAATTTAGAACTTATGATCTCTCTTCAGGGAAAACAATGAGTTTAATGGCCAACAGGGACATTTCATATTCTTTGTAATTTATATTTGTTATTTGCATTAATTGATTCAATGTCTGATTAACCAATAAGTCGAACAATAATTTTGGTAATAGGTACCACCGCCCCTGAGTGCCGAGAAGCAGAGCCCGCCCCCACAGCACTGAGGAGGTGAGCCGCACAGGCACCAGCAGCACACAACACCCCTTCCCTGTGGCTGTGCCGAGCCATCACCTGGATCCACACTGCACAGTTGCAGAGGTCATAAAGGACATTGTTCTGAGGTCCAGAAGATAGAGCAGAAGTGAACAAAAGAGAGGGTTTCTCTGAGGCTCTTTCGTGAAAACTGAGGTCCACTGCAAAAGTGAAGAAAATCTCTGCAATAAAGGCACACCAGACCACCTTAGTTGGGGGAGCAGTGGTGTGGACCAGAGAGGCACTGCTGCAAGCAGATCCCAGCCAGGGTTCCACCCCAACCCCAGAGTCTTGGGCACACCAGCCCAAGCCAAGGGCCTAACTGGAAAAGAGCTATAAAGGCACACAAGCAAAAGCCAGAGGTTCACCCCAATACCATCGGTAAATGTGCAAGACCCTAGCCAGAAGTTTGCTCACAGAACAGGAACTGGGGTGCACAGACCCCAGCCAAAGGCCCTCCAAGACAACAGGCACACCTAGATACCATCCCAAGTGTGGAAGGGCCCCAGCCAGAAGCCTACCCAGACAATAGGTCAGATCAGGGATCCAGAAGGCCACCATTCTGAACCCAGGAATTAATGTACGGGTGAGCAGCAGAGTAAAGGTTGCCCAGAGGCTTGCTGAGAATTGAAGAGCACTGGGTGAGCAAAAAGTTGCCTCAATAAAGGCACAGCAGGATGCATCTGTTGAAATGAGAAGACACAAAAACAAGTCTCAAAACCAGACTTCCAAATCACCTAACTCAACCCTAAAAGGAAACCAGATGGAACAATCTGATACTCAACCACCTGGACTCCCTGAACTGGCAAAAAAACAGGATCTGGAAATAATGAAACCAGAAATAATTTCTCAGATAACAGCAGAGATTGTGCCCATAGTGAAAGACATGATTAATAAACCTAGAGTGGACAAAGATTAAAAAAAATAGAGGAGCTGAGGAACATGATGGAATCCCAGCATAGAAAAAAAAAAGGAGTCCATAAAACAGATGCAAACAGATCTCCAGGAGATCAAAAACTCCACTGAAAGATTACACAGCAGAATGAGCCAAGGTGAGGAAAGAATTTCAGATATACAACATAAGATTGAAATTAGTAACCAGGAAAAGAAACATTTCCTTAGAAGAGTAAGGGACCATGAGAAATCAATCCAGGAGCTGCTAGATGATGCAAAAAAGAATAACATAAGACAGATCAGAGTCAATGAAGAAACAGGAGAGAGTGCAGATGACATTAAAAAATTGTTCACAGAAGTAATGGCAAAAAACTTCCCAAGCAGGGGAAAAGACCTTGACATACAGAAAAGTGAGGCCTATAGGACTCTAACTAGCCAAAAAAGAATCTACACCAAGGCATATAATAGTGAAGATTCCAGAAATGTGTCAAGAAGCAAGATCCAAAAATATACCGCATACAAGAAACACACTTAATTCAAAAGGAAACTCATAGACTGAAAGTTAAAGGGTGGAAAACAATACTCCATGTGAAAGGCACTCCCCAAAAAGCAGGAGTAGCTATCCTCTTTGCAGATCAAGCAGATTTCAAAGCAACACTGATTAAGAGAGACAAAGAAAGACACTACATCCTTATAAAGGGAACAATCCAAGAGGAAGAGATGACAATCATAAATATCTATGCAGCAAACACTATTGCGCCCACTTATATAAAGCAAATACTAACAGACATGAAAAATCAAATAAGCACTAAGACAATAGTAGTGGGGGACCTCACTACCTGACTGTCACAAATAGACAGATAAACTAGACCAAAAAAGCAACGAAATACTAGAGCTCAATCAAACTCTTAAACAAATGAAACCCACAAAATTGGAATACATATTCTTTTTAGCTGCACATGGGTCGTTTTCCAAAATAGGCCACATACTCACTCATAGAATATGTTTAAGTGCAAAGGAATTAAAGTAATCCCCTGTATAATATCAGACCATAGTGCAACGAATTTGGAGATCAATAGAAAAAAAAACTGCAAGAATTTCATAAACACATACAAATAGAACAACACACTTTAATTTCACAGAGGAAATTAAAAAAGAAATCAGATAGCTTCTACAATTAAATGAAAATGACAATACAACAAATCACAATCTAGGAGACACAATAAAAGCAGTCTTACAAGGGAATATCAAAGCAATGAATACTCATATTAGGAAAACAGAGCAAGATCAATTAAACAACCTGATGCTGAACATCAAGCTTTGAGAAAAAGAAGAACAGGACAACCCCAGAGCTCATACAAGGGAGGAAATTATAAAGATCAGAGGAGAAATCAATGCAATGGAGACAAAGAGAATGATACAAAAAAATCAATGAAGCCAAAAGTTGGTTCTTCGAAAGAATCAACAAAATTGACAAACCTTTAGCCAACCTTGTCAGAAAAAGGAAAGAAAAAGCCCAAATCCATGCAATTAGGAATGAAAAGGGTGAAATTGCAATGGACCCAGCAGAAATTCAGAGGATCATGAATACCAACTTTGAGAACCTATTCTCCAATAAATGGAAAATACAGAAGAAATGGAAAGATTCCTAGAAATGTAGGAATTACCAAATGTGAATGAAGATGACCTAAAAATTCTAAACAACCCAATATCAATCAGTGAAATTGAAAATGTAATTAAAAACTTACAAACAGAGAAAAGTCCGAGCCCTTATGGCTTCACTGCTGAATTCTACAACACATTTAGAGAGGAACTACTGCCCCTACTATTTAAACTCTTCAATGAAATTGAAAGGGAAGCAATACTCCCAAATTCATTCCTGGAAGCAAACATCACTTTGATCCCCAAAGCAGAGAAAGGCCCAACCGAAAAAGACAACAATAGGCCAATCAGCCTAATGAACATAGATGCAAAAATACTCGCTAAGATACTGGAAAACAGAATACAGAGTATCATCAAGAAGATAATATACCCTGACCAGATGGGATTCATCCCAGCAATGCAGGGGTGGTTCAACATAAGCAAATCAATCAATGTAATACACTATATCAATAGAACCAAGGACAAAAACCATATGATCATCTAAATAGATGCAGAAAAAGCATTCAACAAAATCCAACATGCATTTATGATAAAATCCCGATAAAAATTGGAATAAATGGTCTCTACCTCAAACTGATAAAAGCCATCTATGAAAAACCAACAGCCAATATCATACTAAATGCTCAAAAACAGAAATCCTTCACATTAAAATCAGGAACAGGACAGGGATGTCCACTATCACCACTCCTGTTCAATATAGTTTTGGAAACATTAACCATGCCAATTAGACAAGAGAAAGAAATAAAAGGAATAAAGATAGGAAATGAAGAAATCAAATTGTCATTATTTGCAGATGACATGATACTCTATATAGAAGACCCCAAGGACTCCATCAAAAGTCTTCTACACTTAAAAACCAAATTCAGTAAAGTAGCTGGTTACAAGGTTAACACACAAAAATCAATAACTTTCTTGTTGAAGAACAACAGACTCACTGAGAGAGAAACAAGGGAAACAATTCCTTTCACAATAACATCCAAAAAACTGAAATACATAGGAATCAACCTAATGAAAGAAATCAAAGACCTCTTCTCTGAAAACTATAGCACTCTGAAAGAAGAGAATGAAGATGATATCAGAAAATGGAAAGATAGCCCCTGCTTCTGCGTAGGAAGAATCAACATAGTGAAAATGGCCGTACTTGCAAAACTGCTGTATAGTTTCAATGCAATCCCAATTGAAATTCCAGCAGCATACTTCATAAACCTTGAGAAAACAATCCAAAAATTCATTTGGAACAAGAAGAGACCCAGAATAGCAAAAG
>NW_004624808.1:8541844-8556393 GCF_000247695.1 Heterocephalus glaber
AACATGATGGAATCCCAACATAGGAAACAAATGGAATCCATAAAACAGATGCAAACAGATTTCCAGGAGATTAAAAACTCCATTGAAAGTTTACACAGCAGAATTAGCCAATATGAGGACATAATATCAGATATAGAAGACAAGATTGCAATTAATGACCAGGAAAAGAAACATTTCTTAAAAATAGTAAGGGGCCACAAGAAATTAATCCAGCAGCTGCTAGATGTTGCAAAGAAGAATAACATAAGACTGATTGGAGTCAATGAAGAAACAGTAGAGAGTGCCGATGACATTTTTAAAAAAACTGTTCACAGAAGTAATGGCAGAAAACTTATCAAGTAGGGGAAAAGAACTTGACATACAGATAAATGAGGCATATAGGACTCCAACTAGTCATGATCAAAAAAATCTACACCTAGGCATATAATAGTTAAGATTCCAGAAACCCAACAGAAGAACAAAATTCTACAAGCAGTTAGAGAAAAGAAGCAAATCACATACAAAGGAAATTCAATCAGAATCACAGAAGACTTCTCAACCCAAACCCTCAAGGCAAGAAGAGCCTGGAGTGAAGTATTTCAAGCCCTAAAAGAAAGATTTTTCCCCTTCAGCTTTCAGAGGGAGTACAGCCTTGGTAGAACCTTGATTTAAGACTTGTGACCTCCTGAGTTGAGAGGGAATAAATTTTTGTTGCATTAAAGTACTATGTCTGCAGTAATTTTTTACAATAGTCACTGAAAATTGGTAAGGAAGCCAACATCCACTGAGGTCTTTGACATTTGTCTACCTCCATTCTGCCTTCTTTCTTGGGAGATTTCAAGGACATGTGACTGAGCCAACCTCTGACTTTGGCAAGATCTTCAACTCTAGTGTCTTTTAATTTTTTTCCCTTAACCAAACAACTGTGATAATCACAAGTGGATTAGTCCACTGATGAGTTTATACCTGACTTACTGTTAGGTGGTAGGATCTGGTCTGAAAAGGTGGGTTACTGTGAGTGTAGCCTAGAAGGGTTTATCACTTCCCAGGTCCTCTCTTCACTCTCTCTCTCTGCTTCCCACTGCCATTCTCTGCTTCTGTAGTGTCATACTCCTCTACCTCGGAGCCACCTGATTATGGACTGAAACCTCTACAAACTATGAGACAAAATAAACATTTCCTCCATTAAATTGTGGACACTGGATAATTGGGTATTGTATCTCAGCAATTCGAAAGAAATGAAGCTAACCTGTTCTCTCTCTCTCTCTCTCTCTTTCTCTCTCCCACACTTGTTATTTAGCCCTAGTTGGCCTCAAACTCACAGCAATTCTCCTGCCTCAGCTTCCTAAGTGCTGGGATTACAGGCACACACCACCATGCCTGGCCTAAGTACCATTTCTTAAATCTAAAATGTCAACACCTGTCTCATTATGTTTGTATAGTTCTCTTACTCCCTTTACAATTGTTCTTCAGCCTCACTAAATGACTGTTTTCAGTTTTCTTTCAGTATTTGATTTTTAATTTTTCTCCTATTATCTCTTCACTCTCAGCATATAAATATGTTCAAATATCTTCCAATCCTAAGGAGAAATCTTTACCTCAGCACTATATGCAGCTCTGCTGCCCAAGATACTGTCTCTCTTGTTCCATTCTCAGCAAAACTTTAAAGGATAACCAACATCCAATATTTCTTTATTTCTCATTCCTTCCTGAAATTAATTCTCCAACACTCCACAACCTTACTTTGCATATGGCAGTCACCTATCTTTATTTTACATGGTCAATGCTAGAACATTTGGTTTCTTATGTCCTTTATAAAACTCCTCCTTTTGCGTACATGAAACCCACATTCTTGTGGTTGTCATATCTCTGATCATATTTGTTGGTCTTTTTAAATTTCCCCTTGATTTGTATGCTCTTTAAATATTGCCATTCCCAGGGATACCAGCTTGGCTCTCTCTCCATCACTTTTCTTCACTTAGGAAAGTACATAGAATTAATGAACATAAACTTCCAGGATTTTAACTTTCATCTATGTGCTGTTTTCAGTAGATGACATTACCTCCTTCTTCAGTGAAATCATAGATACTATCAGATGCAAAATTATTTTCTTCTCACCACAAAGTCTAAAGCCACAACTTCTCCAAGCTAAATAGGGAACAAAATGTCTCCACTTAAATATACTACAAGTCTTCAAACTCAACATGCCCTGAACTCAGCTTAGTCTTCCCTGACAGCTTTTCCTACTTACCATTTCATTCAACAAATCTATCCAATCACTGCCCATACATTGAAGACAACAATAAAAAACAAATAAACTCTTGTTCATATTAAACTTACATTCTAGAGTGTGCTGGGGTGGGGTGGAAAGAGGTCACAAATAAAAGACAACATATCTCAAATGGTAATAAATACTAATAAGAAAAAGAAAGCAAGGAAAGGGCACAGAAAGAGTTGATGGAAGAGGTACTTCAAGTATACTTTATTTATTGAAGTTTTTAAGTTGTAAATATTATGTCTTTTACCAACAAGTACCTTGGAATATATTTCTTTAATATAAAATATTTTCCTGCATAACAACTGCATGCATTATCAAAACTACCCCAAACTAACAAGTATAATCATCAGTTAATATTCATAGTTCCCAAATTGCTTCCATAATTTCCTTTAGAGTGGTTTTGTGTAGATGAGAATAAAATCAAGGTCCATGCACTGCATTTGATTGTTGTACTTCTCTCAGGCCTTGTAATGTAGAGCATCTCTGTACCCTCATTCTTTTTTCTTATGGAATTAACTTAATGAAGAGTCTGAGCCAGTTATTCTGAAGAACTTTGTCTGATTTTTGTGTGTGTGTGTGTCATTTAACTTGTTCCTTCATGCATTTTTGTTAGCTGAAAATTGGAAGTAATGGTTTAATAAATTGACTTCTACCTAAATGAAGTACTACAGAAGACTTGCTGGAGAATCTGCTCTGAGTTGAGATTGGGGACATGGAAAACAGTCAGGAGGCTATTGCACTAGTCCAGATGAGAGATGATGGTGACTTAGAACAGGGTGACAACAGTTTACTTGGTAAAAAATGGTCATAATGTGTGTATGTTTTGAAGGAAGAACTGATATGGGATCCAGCATTGTTACATGCGATTTAGGGAATAAGAGGAGAGAGGTAAAAGGGAATTTCATGGTTTGGGACTAAGTGTCTGGAAAGATGAACTTGTTGTTTGTAGAGACAGAGAAGACTTAGGTAGGAGCAGATTTGGAGATAAGAGAAAGGGTTAATAATTTGGAAATGATACTGTCCAATTGGTCAATTGATACCTGAACACCTCCCTTTACTTTATCTTCTAAATCAATGTTATTTCTTCATCTTCATTGCTACTTCCATAGCTATAGATCCTCATCATCTCAAATGGATTATTAAAGTAAATTTTAATTTTGGGTCTGTTATGATTTAAATATGGAGTATCACCTAATATTCATCTATTGAGTGCTTAATGCTCATTGCAGCAATGTTTAGAGGTGGAGCCTAGAGAGGTAATTGGATCATGAGGTTACTAACCTCACCAATGGATTAATCCACTAATGTGTTCATAGTCGAATGGGCTATCAAGAGGTGGAGCCTGATTGGAGGAAGTAGAGCACTGGTGATATGCCTGACAGGGATATCCTACCCCAGACCCCTTTCTCTATGATGCTTTCCTTCTCTCTTCCCCAGTTGCCAGGAGGTGAGCAGCTTTTCTCTGCCATATCTTCCCATCATGATGTTTTATCCTCACCACAAACAATGTAGCTGACCAACCATGGTCTTAAACCTGTGAAACCATGAGCCAAAATAAGCCTTTCCTTCTTTAAGCTTTCATTACAGGTTATTTAGTCACAGTGATGAAAAGCTGATTAATCAAAGTCTTTCCCACCTGTCATTTACAGGTCACTTGAATGATCATCCCACAAAGAAATCATTTCATATCATTATCCCTTTAAAACTCCTTTTAGTGATGCCAATTTACCTTCAGATTTGACATCTCAGGCTTGATGCCTCTATGCCTTGCCATGGCCTCTAAGCCAATTTTAACCTCATTTTCTCTTACTGTTTTGCTCTCTCCATCCTCTTTTACTGTATGATCCTCCTATAACAAACTCTATTTTCCATCATCTTTCTTTGTATCTCTGGGCTCTGGATCTGTTATTCCTTCTACTCAGACTGCCCATTTCTGTTTCATAAGTGTGGGCAATGTCTTACAAAAATTTGAATCATCAGAGTTTAGCACATATGACAACTGACCAGGGAATAGTCAGATTCCTGGTTGCTCTTGAACTAATGTACCCCTGACAAGCCAACACGTTACCGTGAGCCTCTTCCACCACAATACATAGGATGAAACCATCACTTTTTTCTCAACAACCATCATTCTTAATAGCACATAAAAATTCTGAACTCTAATACATGTCACCCATACTGGTTTAAACATAATCACTCTATGCTAGACACTATAGCACTGAAACTTCAGTTGCTTTGAATTTCTTCTGAGTTGTCAATTTTCATCATTTGCAAAAAGCCATGCTTTTCATTCTGAGCTCTGATAAATTATGAGTAGACAGGAAACCACCTTGCAAAGTGAAATTATAAGGTGCCATTGTTGTTAATATGATAGCAATTGCTATTAAATGAAAACAAATCTATCAAAATCAGAGTGTGAAAATTAATGATTGATTTTTTATTTGGTGTCAGGGCCAATTTACCATAACAGAACAGGGTTTATGGTTCATGTATCTGAATCATGGGGACTCTCAGCTTGTGGATCTTGTATTTAATTTAGCACTACAGGTGTTACATTTCATTTTCCCTTAGACAGTATTCACTTGGCTTTGCATTGCTAAATGAGCACAGATTCACCTTCCAGGATGCTAATTATGCAGGGAAGGAGCACTTAGTTGATGTCCATCAGAGTGAGTTTTTTATTTCTCTTTATTTGCTGGACAACTTCGGTTGGAAAGTTGAAGACTTGTTCTCTTGCCATCTAGAAGAGAACTGAGACTGCTGCTGCTTCTTGAATAATCCTAAGGATTATCTAGAAGTTTAGAATTGGATGTTTCTTGTGAACAGCACTGGAAGAAGAGACTGAGAGCACAGATTTTCTCAAGTGTTTATTTTTCCCCTTTTGATAAATTACCAATGCCATTGCCCAAAATAATAGAATAGTATTATCTTTCAAAGAGTGAAATAGTTTCCTTTCCACTATTCTTGAACACTTTTTTTTCATTTTAATAACTTCCTGGTCCAACATACAATAAACCATTCTAAAGGTAAAAAAAGGTATTACTTGAAGACTTCTTTTTTAAATTGACAAGTAAAAATTGTATATATTTATGGTGTACAACATGATGTTTTGAAAAAATTATGTATATGTTATAGAATAGCTAAATCAAGCCAATTAGCATATGAGACATTCTAAAAGGATAATCTACCAAGATGATACATACTCAGTTTTCCTCACTGTGGATTAAAATTGGGAAGATGAGTTTGAAATGCCTTTTCATTACCTAAGGTTCAGTACTTCATTCAGGAGTGGATCAACCCCAGATCCTCTTTGATGTTCAACTCTAGGGTCCAGTTCAGTGAGCT
Organism: Heterocephalus glaber; assembly: GCF_000247695.1. The sequence continues at coordinate 8,547,447 of NW_004624808.1, forward strand.
CTTTTCAGTACAATATGGCAGACATCAGTTATCATAATTGCCTATGGCCTCTTAATCTTTCCTTCTCAAAAGGGAATTAAGAGTTGTTACAAGGAAAAAGTACTTCCAAGTCCAACTACATGTCTTTCCCCTATTAGAATGATTTTTTTTCCATTATTTTAAAAACATAATATAACACCAATAAAGAAAATTAAACTCTCCACTGTGCAGCATAGTGTTTAGCAGAGTGCTAAGCTCAAAAGTAGGTCCCAAATCAGTGTTTCTTAGGTTATATAAATATCCTTATTTTCATACATAAACTTTAGTGTTTTAATAGGAAAATAATGTTCTCACAATAAGCAAAATCAAATGTAATGAGGCACTTCAACCCCAAACAAGCTTCTCATCAAGACAGAATATCTAAGTATTCACAGTTTTCCAGAATTCACCAGAGACTTTAAGACCTTGATTTCATACCACATAATCTGGTCAAAATGCTTTTTCCTGTTTGGACTGTAAGGCAATAACTTAAAGGACCAAAAACGATGTGGAAAAAATGGAATCCTTATGCACTGTTGATGGAGTTGTAAATTGGTACAACCATTTTGGAAAATAGTATGAAAGTTCCTCCAAAAGCTAAAAATAGAGCTACCATAAGATTCAGCAATATCACTTTTGATTATTTTCCCAAAGGACATGAAATCAGTATGCTGAAGGAAAGCAATATGCTGAAAGAACCCCCACATTCATGAAGCATTATTCCCACTACCCAAGGTATGTTTATTAATTAGCTTTCCCATCTTTGAGACATGATATTAGACACCCACAACTTAAAGGAGAAGAGGATCAATTTGGCTTATGGTTTCAGGGGATTCAGATCATGGCCAGCTGCTATAAGGCAGAGGCGGCATGGTAGAAGGGTGTGATGGAGCAAAACTATTTTAGTTCATGGTGGCCAGGAAGCAGGGTGAGGGAATAGAGCCTTAGAAGAAGGCCAGGAACCATATATAGCACTCAAGGTCAAGCCTTCGTGCCCACCCAGACACACCCAGGAGTGGGATTTACTAATCCCTTGGACAGATCCCAACCCAATCATGTTGATGCAATGAAGTTTGACCATTACAACATGAAAGTAACCTAAGTATTCATCAATGGATTATTTTTTAAAGAAGTATTTAATTAAAAATTTTATTAGTATATGTTTGCAATACATAATAAATACATTCATTGTAGGAAACTAGTACATATACACTTTGCATCTTGATCCTTTTTACTTCCCTTTCCTGTGGTATACATATGCAATGGTACATCATGGTATACATGTCATAGAATAGCCTTAAGAAGGAAATTCTGTCTTTTGCAACAACATGGATGAAGCTACAGGATATTATGTTACGTGAAATGAGCAGGAACAGATAGGCAAATACTTCAAAATCTCATTTTTATGCAGAATATTAAAAAGTCAACCTCATAGAAGTAGAGAGTAAATTAATAATAGCCACAGGTTAGGGAGGGGTGGTGTCAGAGGAGGAATGGGAAGAAGTTGGTCAATGAGTACAAAGATACAGTTACATAGGGGACTGGTGTTGTATTGAACATCATGGTGAGTGTATTTAATAATAATGTATTATATATTTCAAAAGAGCTAAAAGAGAAGATTTGAAATGTTTTCACCTCCAAAAAAATGAAAGATATTTGAGACAATGAGAAAAAAATAGCACCAGGTAGAAAATACTCCATATCTATTCTAATCAGCTGACTTTCAGTCACGGTGTTAGTGTTTTTAATTGCCATCATTTTGAAAATAACCAAGTAAGCGATAATTGTCTAAATGCACTTTTGGGTAGCAAATCACCTTGCTTTTGGGGAAAATTCAGTTGTCTTGCTCTTCTTTCACAAAACTTAACTGAATTCAATCATTACACTTGACTCTTCTCCCTACTACTAAACGTATATGTATAGGCAGATCAGTGCTTAGACACATAATTGGTGCTCAATGAATATTTAAAATATAAAAGTTATTAGGTAACCTAGTCCTTAAAGTCAGGTAAACATATATACCTAGTCATGATGTTTGTATATTCTACTCTTGATTTCAAAGCGATTCACTACTGTCATTAAACTGAGACAATTATAATTAACTGCTCTCTGACAATTTTGGCTTCAAATTCTCAGCATCAGGAGGATCAATGATTTATAGAATTCAAAGGTGTCATGTAGGATAATTGGTTCTTACAGGAAGACTTACCCCATTGCTTTCACAATTATTGTAGAAGAAGGTATAATGAAGACTAAGTATTTCTGTGAAGCTAGGTCATTAACAATGGGTTAAGAATAGAATCCATTTCCTCCTCTATCCTTGATATATTAGGCATCACCATCAACCTTTCATTAATGAAGAAAAGAGTTTTATACTTTGTTCCCTTCCTTGGTAAAATCTTGATGACAAAATGGATATTTCAATACAGGACTAAGGCCAAATTTTAAGCTGGAAAGTCATTTAAAGAATATTCCTTTCTTAAGAAACGAGGCCTATCTGTCCATCTACTGGAATCAATCAGGGCTTATACTGATTATTTGGCTAAGACAGATTTATTTTTTTCAGTTTTTATTTTCCATTAGTACATTTGCAGTGTATAATAATTATATTCCTTGTGGGGAGTTGGTGCATTACACATATCAATTCTTATTTTTATCCCCTTCCCTACCCCCTCTTTCCCTCCCTCCATCTCGTGACCCCTGTCCATTTAATAGTGCTTTTTTCTCTATCTGCCCATCGTGATACTAAAGCTGGCCAATGATTAAAATATTTCAGTTAGATAGCAGGAATAAGTTCAAGAGAGATATTGAAAAGCATGGTGATTATAGTTAGTTAACAGTAATTGTACATGCCCGAAGTGAAAAACGCTAAAAGACTGGATTTTAAATGTTCTCACCAGAAATTGACTGCAAGGAGGTGATGCATTTATTAACATTATTTAGCCATTGCTCCATACTCTATATGCTTTTAAACATTATATTGTACATGTTAAATATATACAATTTAATTTTAGTTGGTCAATTTAAAAATATGAATAAAAGAAATTTATAATTTGAGTTGCAATAGTTAATCCTATATTCAACATAACAGATTCATATTCCACAGTATCCCTCTGCTATATTTCAATGATCTCAATTGTCTTAGCTACTTTCTTGCTGCTGGAACAAAATACATGACACCCACAATTTAAAGGAGGAAAGGTTTATTTTGGCTCACAGTTTGTAGAGGCTTCAGTATTAGTCAAATGGCTCCAAGGCAGCCAGGCAGGAAGCAGTGAGCCATCAAGGGAGGAGGGATATATATATATATGTGCAGGCTACACCCCCAGTGGCCCACTTCTTCCCACCAGGCTTCCCCTCCCAACATCACACCCAGCTATAAACCCATCAGTGGACTAATCCAGTGATGAGTACCACACACTCACCATCCAGTCACCTCCCAAAAGCCCCACCAATTAGCACATGAAGTTTTGGTGAGGGATATGTAGATATGAGCCATAACATCAATCAGCTATCACTTATGTTGATTAATTCAGTGGCAGTTCTTCTTTCCTATCCCTGATGATTGGGAATTAAATAACAAGTGGGGCTTGTCCTCTCTATCCAGAGAGTTTACCTTAAGTAAGAGGATAAAGCTGTAAGAGGTCTAATCCTAGGTTCATGTACTGGCGTCTAAAAAGCTATCTTCATTGGCAGTGACAGATGATGTTCTGAAACACTGAACCAGACCTGGTGCTAAGAGCTGGAATCCTTCACTAGCTTATAATTCTTCAATGGGAATTTATATTGAAATGCAAATATAAAAAGAATTTTAAAGGTAAAGAAAGGAATTCTTTTTTAAAATTCCATTGTTTCTTCAAGAGAATGTTATGTTTTTATTTCCTTAAAGTGCTGTTACCCAAAATAAAAAATTTGCTCTAGAAAAACATCTATTCTTTTGGTGACGTTTTCTTTAATTATTTCTAAGGAGTCATGATAAGTTAGGTTAAAATATGAAAAACAGGTGCATCCCTTAGATATGTTTATTCAATTCCTGCATCATTCCTGCTTCCAATTATCATGAAGATAGCAAGGCCGGAAAAAAAAATGATGAGCTTTTCATTTTCAATGGCAATCAACAACTGGCTTGATATTTCATGATGAAGCAAAGATCTGAAAAATATATTCCAGAGAAGAGTAACAAAGAGGTCAGCAAACACTTTGCCTCTGATATATTTCACTTTTATGATTTCTTTGGAAATAACTCTGACTGGGGAAAGGAGTCTTTTAAAAAAAGTTAGTCCCCAATTAACCAATACATAAATTATCAAATGAAGCTGCAAGACAGAATGTGCACATTAAGTATGTTTTTTTCCCCTTACCAGTTAACCCAAGTCAGTATGATATGGGAAAAACAACTAGAAAGCAAACAACTGGGTCCTTGTCTGTATTCTAACACTCACTAGCTGTACAATCAAAAGTAATTTAACTCCTTAATCTGTGCACATGTGTTATGCTTACTCCACTGAACTATTGTGGGAATCAATTGAGGTATTGAATGAAATATGAAAAGGTTTTATGAACTGCAGAGTAGTGTACAAATGAAGAGTTATACCTAAGACTTTTGCAAACTTCAGGGTACTACACACACAAGGACACAGAAATCACATTTACTCTTCTCTCATTATTAATGATGATGGCTTTAAGAACATCCTAAGACATTTTTCCTGCTTCTATCATTTGAGATTTCATGTGTATTGAAAATTAAGAGGTGCCACCACAGATTTACAAAACTTGAGGTGCTTTTAAATTTTACAACATATGCACAACATACCTGTATGCATAATCTCTTTTGTAACTAGGTCAACAGCCTACATTTGAGGCTATTTGTGCATTTCAGAGCTTGGTCAAATGGCTGTTGTAGCCTTATCTTATAATAGGTCTTGCTGTTAAGTTACTATGTAGGTGTTGTACCTGGTGTTTTTGTACTAATTACTTTCTCTGCTCAAGGTTCAGAACAGAAGAAATGAAAATCAGATTGAAGTTTTTACATTTGTCACTAAGCAAATAGACCATGCACATACTCCAAGATTGTGGCAGGAACTAGAAATGTGGAGTGAGATGAAGACAGCGAGAGCATTTGGAGTGTCTACTCTCTTTACATTCATACTATGATTCTTGATTCTATGAAGAAAAGAAGGTCATCCCATTAACCACTCCGAGGAAGCCACCTGTATGAAGAAGCAAAAAGAATTGCATTCAGAGTTGTAATTCTGTTTTAGAGACATATTATATTCAAAGAAACACAGTTCAGCAACCTAATTCATTTCAAAAAGTAATTCTGAATTTTACTTGAATATTTCAGAAAGCACTAAAAGGCTTTAATTCATCACTTTCAAAGTACCTGTATAAACTCCTGTATTTTTTTCTTCACTTCCCTCATGCCTTTTAGCTTTTTAGGCCTCTCAACTCTTCAATAAACCATGACCTCATGAGCTTTTCTAGGTCTTTTTTGCCTATGTCAAATCTATTGTGCTACCCATCCTAGGGATGTGAGATAAAATATTGGGTGTGCAGTTAAATTGGAATTTAAAATGCACAGTAATTTTAGGGAGTATATGTATGTCCTAAGCAATATTTAAGACAAATGAATACTAAAATATTATTTGATGTTTATCTGGCATTACAATTTAATTGCCCTGTATCCTTATTTTCTAAGTCTAGCAAGCCTAACTGTGCTCTAGAATAAACACCAGGACTGTGTTCCCACCCATTGGCTCAACTGTAAGGACAGATGTCCTGAGAATCTGGAGACTCCATATCTTCTGTTTTACTCTTGCTCATAATGGCTATGAAGGCACAAAGACTCTTGGGAGGTGTAGTTCCTCTTCCTCCCCATCCCCCCTCTCTGAATTTACTTTTTTTAGGGCAATACAGATTCACAGGAAATTGAATTATCAAAATCCCCATGAGAGCAGTAAATTGGTTTCAGTGGATGAACTTACATTAACACATCATTATCACCCAAAGCTCTTGATTTAAATTAAGATTTGTGCTCCGTGTTATACATTCTCTGGGTTTGGACAAACATATCACGACATCTACCAACCATTACGTTATCATACAGTAGTTTCACTGCCCCAAATATCTTCTGTGCTCCACTCTCTCTGTTGAGGGTGGTGGTAGTTGTTGTAGCTGTTTTTGCTTGTTTGTTTTTTAATTATACAGAATCCTTATATAGAATTTCTAATAAATAAAATTCTCCAAGTTAGTGTACATCATTAAAACTGAAATCATAAAAGTTAGAGAAAATCTGCAAAGGGATCTCCAAGACAACTGAGGTTAAGATTGATCACATTACCAGATGTGAATAGTACCTGGGTATTTCACAATATGAAAGAATTAACCTTACATTTTAGGTGTGTTAATGATCTCTTGTTTACACTTTACAAAACGGTATCCTTATCTCTTAGAGATACATACTGAATTACTTATGAATAAAATGATTTGGTTCAAAATAATATAATGGAGGAGCAGAAACAGGATATTGTGAGTTATTAAGCTTTTTCTCTACCTTAGTGTAAAAGTTTCCATAATAAAAGATGTTTGGAAATTAAGTCAACTTATGGCTTACATAGGGTCTTCCTTAGAAGATGTTATAAATAGAACAGTAGCCCCCAGGACACCAGAGAGCAGGTGAGGAAAGCTTGGAAACATTGTTTGATCTGAAACTCACAAGGGCCCAAATCAGCATTGAGCCATTCCAGTTGAAAAGGACTGTAATTTATTTGACGTATGAATCTTCCAGTGGGTTTTGCAGTAGCCAGTGAAAGCCATGAATAAAGAGACCTGCTCCCAATGCTCACATATAGAAAGCAAGATTTGGATGAAATGCTCAATGGGCCGAAGCCATTAGCATCTGTGCTCCTGGACACCACTGAATTTCTCCCAAAGTGTCTGTGCAGTGCTGTGTAGAAACAGTTTCTAATCCAAAGTGCTACTGGGCTGGAATCCTAAATTACATTGCTGCCACCTTAGTCCTCTAGTTTTAGGAAGAAAAATCTTTTCTCCATGATGAATATCCAGGGGAAAATTCAAATCCTGACAGCTGCAGAGATGGTTATTGTCCTGAATAAAATGTACCTAGAAAGCTTACATGAGCTGCACACAGAAACCTCTCTCCTCAACGGCATAGCCAAGCTGTATTTTTCTGCAGCCCCCTTTCTCCCATTTGTTTAGCCTCCACTACTCCTCATCCCAATTTGGCAGGTTTTACAAAACAGGAAGCATCAACTGAAGGAGGAAAAGCCATCAAATTAAAGCACAATGTACCAGATTTTTGGAAGAATTAAATAAGGAATTTTGAAAATCTGCGAATATATTCAAAGTATTGTTGTGCTAAGACATGGTAATAAGTAGGCAGATATTTTTTCAATTAACTCAATTATAATATTTATTAAGTAACATCTACATGTTAGACACTGAGTTCTGGAGCATAGTTGAAACAGACTTTCTATACATAAGAAGATAGTTAATGGTGACATGAAATTACCAGGTACTTCCTACAGACTGTATGGAATGTAAGGGTCATTGGACATTGTTTATTTTGCCACCTGAGTATTACCTGATAAGGACATATTTGGAAGCCTTGTTAGCAGCTTTGGTAGGTGTGTTAGATTCTTGGCAAACTTGGTTTTGCTTATGGATGCATACTTTTGAAATGCTGAATGAGAAATGAAATATTGGTCTATTTGATTATTGGGTTCATCCACCAGATAGTATATCTGCAAGGGACATATTGCGCTTTGAGGGCAGTCTTTGGAGTTTGGTGTATCTCAGCTGGATTCCTGTCCTGATGTTTGATCTCACACAGAGTTATTTGATCTTGATAAATCTCTGCAGATCTTGTGAGATTGTTGGGAGGATCAATTGGTTTTACAGATGTCTTCCTGATTGTAGCTGCTCCTGCTTAGAATCCCTTTTTCATTTTTTCTAATTCTTACCAAAGAGCTGTGTTCTATTTCTCTAGTGTAGGATCAAATACTTTTAACTTTTAAAATAAAAATGACTCTCAGTACCAATTTTTCACCACAAGAATTCTCTTCTCTCAACCATTCCAGGGTCATTCCTACTGGGATAATCCCACTCCTCCTTTTTGGTAGCTCCCACTTGTCCTCTTCATCTGGAAATCTGGTATGTCCTCTTGATGATGGAGAAGTTCTGCCACCAAGAGTTTCTTGATTAGGAAGTTCTACAGGACCATGCCATCATGCCATGAGCTATAATTCAAGAATCAGGAATTCCAAGGAGTTTTACTACCATTATGGGAACCAAATACTAGTGTTGATACCAGCGAGATATCTTATTCCAGGCCAAACTCAGTTTTTATAAGCACCGATAAAACAGGTAAACATGCTGTCACAGACTCATAGTTGAAAGCAAACCATTCTATGTATTATTTTTTCCTAATTATCACTACAATGGCTTTTACTGCTACCCTTTCAGTAATTTTCTATCTTTTAGGAAAAGAAAGTAGAAGAATAATCTCCCCTTTGAGTTATGATCAGAGATGGTTTGCAACATCAACATCCATGGCCTTTTATTTTATATTTTTATTTTATATTCATACACTGCCAAATAGCCATAAATGCAAAAACATACCTATAGTGCACAAGAAGCAAGGTGAGGTGGAAGCTTTCAGCTTCCCAACATACTGTGTAGTAAGCAGCCTCTGTTCTGAAGGGGGAATGTGGCTCCAATGCTAAGCCTCAATTAGTAGTCCACCTTCCACACTCTTCCATGGTGAACATTCCCTTCAGGGACATTTGGGTTTTGGTTTTTTAGGGCTTGGAATATGTTACTCCAAGCTCTCCTTGCCTTGATGGTTTGTGTTGAGAAGTCTGCTGTGATTCTGATGGGCTTTCCTTTGTATGTGATTTGTTTCTTTTCT
>NW_004624808.1:8565070-8588126 GCF_000247695.1 Heterocephalus glaber
CTGGATAAAGAAAATGTGTTTTTTAAATAAAATGGAGTACTACTCAGCCATAAAGAACAAAAAACTAGAGTCATTTATAGCTAAATGGATGCATATCGAGGCCATACTCTTAAGTGAAATAAATAGAATATACATGTGTAAATTCTGAATAGTTTCTTTAGTGTGAGAAACTGATAGTGTAAACAAGAGTTAAAATGATTAAAATGAATAATTGATAATTTGAAATAGGAAAAAGGGTCCAAAGACGAAGGTGTGAAGGGAGGGGAAGGGGAAAGAAAAGGGGGAAAGGAGAAACTATGAGAAAAGAAAAAAAAGTGGAAATGAAATCTATGTAAATAGGGAAGGGTGGAGGAGGTGAAGGGCGCACAGGTAATGGGGAAAAAAATAACAACCAAGATATATCATGTACAGGTACAAGCACCCAATGATAAATGTAAACAAATTGTATACCTAAAGTGTACCAATAAAAGAACTAAAAACAAAAAACTAAACTAAACTAAACTAAAATAAAATGAAATGGAAGGGGCCCAAAGCTGGAAAAAAAAAAATGAGAGTTATTTTCTACAGCTCTAAACATTCATTGGCTTTGCTTTCATACACCTTCACAATGAATTATCTGGTTGTTTTATCCACGTGTTTCCTGAAAGTATTCTTTTGAAGAGATTTCTGCAATATCAGTATCTTTCCTGGCCCAACATCGCTCCTAGAATATCAAGGAACATTTTGAAGACAGCTTGTCCTAATCTTTAAAGGCTGTCTAGACATTTCTAAAAACTGATAAACTCTCAACTTACTCAAATGGCAAACTTAGTCACGTTAATACAATATATTTTGAGCTGCTAATTTCAAAAACCATAATATATTCAATTTTGATGAGATCTCATTTCACCTCATCTGCCTCTCAAGATGTCAGCCTCATAGGTACATTAGGCTTGTCTTATTGTTTAGCAAAAATGAAAATTGACAGCTCCATACATATTAATCACATTAATGAGAAATTTTGGAAGAAGCATTAACAAGGCAACTCACTCCTTACATCTTATTGTTATAATGGGCCCAAGAGGGCTTTGGCTATTCACCCTGCATTTCCCTAACAGTGAATAATTAAGAAATCAACATCAGAAGAAGAATTTGATGGTTCTGCATCATTTCTAAGTTGAAGTATAAAATTCTCTGTGAGTTTTTACATTAGGCAAATGTTTTCTCTTGGAAAACCACAATCACAATTTTTTAGTAAACTCTCTTTAACAGATACAAAGAATATCTCCTCAAGCACCTTCAAAGGGAAATGAAGATGTATTAGAGCCACGAGGCCCCTCCGGTGAAACAGAGTTGATTTCACCATCACACAGACACTAGAGTTAGAGGACTTATGGCTTGACAAAAATGAGTGACAGTCAAGGAATAATGCAGAATGCAGAACATGGAGCAGAGCACAGAGATTCATCTTTCCCTATCAACCCCTCTCCATTGGGCATACTTTCATATATCACTTTGAGCTCTCATATCTTATCTTATAAATTCAAGCAGATCTCACACTCTAGCAAATAACACGTTTGTATTTGTTTTAAAATTCTAAATCTTTTTCTACTAAATCTTCAATGAAAATACAGAGTGATCATGATGATAATCATACCCTGGGACTACTAGTGACAAGAACTAATATTTAATGAGTGTTCACTATGTTCCAGGCACTGTTTTAAGTGCTTTACTTGGATTAACTCATACAGAAACTTATTGTACAGATGATGAACTAAGACACAGAGAGGTTAAACTAGACTATTGTGACACTGGGGAAATATATCATATTCATTTTGTGGTTGCATGTATCTTCAGGGGATAGATACACCAATTTGGGATGAAATGTACTAAGTGAAAGTCAGCAAGCTAAATGTCACTAGCACCCTTCTGTAAGGCCCTTCTGAGTATTAACTTCCACTTCTGATAATGAAAGGATGAGAATAACTATCTTGAAGGCTTTTCTATAACTAATCTGTTCGATCACTTCAGAGATTTGAAATTATTTATTAATAATGAAAATTATATGATCTCACCATTATTACTTTCCATTTTTAATGAAGAAAATAGTAGCTTTCAATGCTCTTAAAATAATAAAGATCTTTTCTCAAATACGATTAGTCCAGGAATCAGCGAACTTTTGCCATAAGAAGCTAGATAGTAAATATTTTAGACTTTGTGGCTCTAGCACAACTTAACTCTGTCATTTAATCACAAAACAGTCACATATAATATGTAAAGGAATTAACATAATTGTGATCCAGTAAAAAATTTTAAAAACATGTGTTTATATGGATTTAGTCAAAGAGCTACAATTTGTGGACATCTGCTGTAGATCAAATGTACTAAACTGAGCCACGTTTCAATTAGTTTATATAAAATCATTGTGATATCCCATATGCTGTGAGGAATAGCATTAAACATCAAGCTTGCGATAGTAATTTATTTAAAAATCCTTTAGAACATATATAAATACAAATATATACATACAAATACATGTACATGTATATATACAAATATATAGACATATACATATATAGTAGCACTAAATCTAAACATAGAGGCACTTAGCTACTATATAAAGTTTTCTGATCAGTAGCCCATACTCTAAACCTTCTTAATGAGCATTTATCATTTGAAAGACCCTAATCAGAAGTCTACACTTCAAAGTAGCATAGAGTAAATGCATCAAATAATGTCATCTAAACATACTGGCAGAAGAAGTATCAGAAAGAAATCATGGACAAATTATTACTGTTCAAAATATGTGATCAAGTAGAAAACTTGAATAAATTTATTCTTAAACAAGGTCTAATAATGCACTAAAGATATCATGCTAAGTCTTGGGCCAATCCCAGCTGGTCCAAAGTCTTACTACTAAAGGAGGACTCTAGTGCACGATCTGACTTGAAGTAGGTTGCTACTGTTGGGATGCAATTGTATTAGCCTTGTGAAAAGCCTTTTATACAAGGAAATTGACAAAGTACCTGCAATTACACTCAGGATAGAGAATTCACATTAGTAATTTGAGCATGCAAAAGTTAACATATACAATTATTAATTAATTAAAAGAGAGTTAATTATCGAGAAAAAATAGAGAATTCCAAAGTGTACAGAGGGAGCAAATACTGAACTTGGCTACTAGGTCTAGGGCTGAGAGAAAAGTGATTGAGGAAAGTATGTAGAAATATGGGGAGGTCCCCTGCAAGGCTGATTCAGATTTCTGGGGAGTGGTGGTGGCTGTCAGCGAAACAGGCTACATTTCGTGATAATGAAGAACCCTAATGTGGGATCTTGTTGGGAGACTGTGAGATCCGCAGCCAGTGACTCTGGAGATAAAGAACTTAGCCAAAAGGACCATTGCTGAGCTGGGAAGGCAGACAGAACCTCATACACACGGATCTGCTTGCTGCAACGTGAAAACAGTACCAGAAAAAGAAAGTTTCTTCTATCAGTCCCCACTTTGCTGTTTCTTTCCAGTGCACTCTATTGATGGAGCTTAACATGGAACCAGGTGGCAGGGGAGAAATATGGTCTGCAGGGTCAAATTCCAGTATCAAAGAGTAGATCATAAAAAGTGGGTTTGAAACTGAGAGATGATAAATTACTGACTTCAACAGCACCTAAGGACACAGTGGGATTTCACTAAGCCATCAATAACAGGTGGCAGGACTATTTTGGCTTGCTTACTAAATGCTTATACATGTCTGAGACTTGTGTTCTCTGTGACATGCCATTGAGTGTAAGAGTCATAAGCACTCCAATATTTTCCAAAATGACCTGACAGTTGTTGAACTATTAAATTGTCTTATGTCAGCTTGCTTCAACCACTGACAAGTTGCACAGACTTGGGCAAGATACTTCAGCATTCTGTGACTCAGTGTTCATATGTGTGTAATCAAGATTTTATGAATGTCCCAACCGAACAAATTTAATGTGGAGATTAAATTATTCCTTTTCCTGGTATTTAGTAAACACTTAATGAATTGTAGCTGGCATTATTAAATAAGCACTCTTGCTGAGTGAAACTATGCTTAAAGCACTGACTCTAAAATTTATTATCTAAAGTAAAAGTGTTCAAATAGCTGAAATAAGTTGGAAAAACAATAAAATTGGAGGAAGAATTGTACTACACTATTTTAAGACTTCCTATGAAGTTGTATTAATCAGGACAGTGTGGTATTGGTAAAGGGACAGACACACAAGTAAATGCAAGAGAATAGAGTCCAGTTTGAAGTTCACAGAGTATATTTCTCTAATATTTAACAAAGATGCAAAAACCAAGTCAGTGGAGAAAAGACTGTTTCATGGACAAATGATACTGGAACAAAGGAATGTTCATAAACACAAAGAAGGAATTAAGGCATAAGACCTATTGTCTTCTACTAATATTGACCCAAAACGGATTATAGAATTAAACATAAACTATAAAAGTCCCAAATGAAAACAGGAGAGAATATGTATGACCTTTGGCAATGAGTTTACAGGTAAGATACCAGAAGTACAATCCATGAAACATTGTTTTTTCAAACTTTAAAATTACAAATTAAATTTCAAAATCAGAAGAAAAATCTTATGATGTTGATGACTAAAAAACTAGCACAATAATGAAAATCAATTGATGTAATCTACCATATTAGCAAGCTAAAGATTAAAATTGCATAATTATATCAATCATTATAGAAAATCACTTGATAAAATTCAAAATAACTGAGCAAAAAATAATTTAGAAAAATAGAAATAAAGAACTATCTTGATTTATTACAAAGCATCTAGAAAAAACTGGAGCTAACTTTAAACCTGATGATGAATGGCTTAGTGTTTATTTCATTTCTTCTCCAAGTTACAAATAAACAAGTGTTTGTGCTCTTACTGTTCCTAGCTAATATAGTGCAAACATTATTAACCAGTGCAAAGAGCAACTAAAGAGGAAAAAGGCATAAAATATTAAAGAAATAAATAAAACTTTATTTTTAGATGACACAACTGTTTCCATAGAAAATCCCAGGTCTACAAAAATATTCCTAGGACAAATGAGTCATTTCAGCAAGATTGCAGAATACAAAATAAACACACAAAATCAATTATTTATCCATATACTAGTATTGAAAACATTGACAATAATATTCAAAATGCAGGACTATGCATAATTGATCAAAAGAACATATGTGCAAATAGAAGAAAACATGCTGGAAATTTTAAATTTTGATGCAAAACCAAAAAATATTTAAATATCTGGGGAGACATATTGTGCTTTTAAATTGAAAGATTTAAATATGAAAATGTCAATTCTCCCCATTTTGATTTGCTATATGTTTAACGCAATTCCCATGAAAATCCAAGTGAGATTTTTGTGGATATGTAGAAGATTATTCTAAAATTTATATGAAAAGACAAAGCAGTTGTACTAAACAAAATGATGAAAAAGAAACAAAAGACAAAATGTGAAGACATAGTTTATCCAATGTCAAGACTTATATGGTTAGAGAAATCAAGACTGTGATGTTCCAAAAATAGAAGCATTTATTTATTTATTTATTTATTTATTTATTTATTTATTCATTGCAGTGCTGGGAATCAAACTCAGGACCTTGCACTTGCGAGGCAGGCGCGGTGCCACTGAGCTAAATCCCTGGACCAATCGAAGCATTTAGAACCTGTAAATAGACACAAATAAACATGTTCAATTTAATTTTGACAAAGGAGCAATAGCAATTTAATGAAGGAAGACATTCTTTCTGACAAATTAAGCAGGAACAATTAGACAACTATGTATTAATAAAAAGAATCTTGACTGATGACCCACACTTTATGGAAAGAATTCACTTATGCTGTACCAGGGACTTAGATGTAAAACATAAAAATATTAAGCTGTTAGAAAAAAATATAGGAGAAAACCTTTAGCATATGAGGCTAGGGAAACATTTCTTAGACTTGAAACCAAAAGTATAATTCATAAAAAGGAAAATTGATAAATTGGACCTCAGGAAATTGAAAATTTTTCTCAATGAAAGATCTTATTAAAGAGATGAAAAGACAAGCTACAGATTAGGAAAAAATTGTGCAGGCCACTTATCCTTCAAAGGATTAATATCTAGAACATACTAAAACTCTCATATTCAAGAGTTAAATGCAAAATCAAATAATCCTATTGGAAAATGGAATGCATGAACAGATATTTTACTAATGAGGGATATACAAGAGACAAATAAGCATATTGAATGGTGCTCAACATCATTAGACATTAAGAAATTACTAAGCTGTTCTCACTATTAGAATGGGTAAAGAAATGTATATATTAAATGCTGTTAGGGATGTGGAGAAATTGCCCCACATATATTTCTATTGGGAGTGTAAATGGTACAGCCTATGGGGAAAACGTTTGACAGTTTCTTTAAAAAAAATAAAACAAAGCTACTTTATGACCTAGCAACTCTACTCTAAGACATTTATTCCAAAGAAAAGAAAACTTATTTTCACCATAAGTTTGTACATAAATGTTTACAACAGCTTTCTTTGTAATAACCTCAAACTGAAATGTAGATATCCCTCAGTGGCTAAATTGTTTTTCTAAAAGCCCTGGCACACTCATACAATGGAATATTACTCAGCAATAAAAAATGACAATGATACACATAACAAATTAAATGATTCTCCAGAAAATGATGCTTCAGGAAAAGAGTCAATATGAGAAGCTTCATAATGTATGATTCCATCTGCACAACATTGTTCAAATGATAAGACTGTAGAAATGGAAACAGATGAGTGGTTGCCAGGGCTGGAACCTAGAAGGAAGTGTATGTGGTTGAAGCACACTTTCTGCTAAGTGAAAAAAGCTAGACTCAAGGGTCAGTCCAGGTAGTAAAAGCTGAACTACAGGGAAGAAAAATATATCAATGTTGCCAGGAGTTCTATCTTTACATCACTGCGGTGGTGTACACAGAAGTCTATGCCTTTGTAGAAATGGATAAAAGAATGAACTTAACTGAATTTTTAAAGTGAAAAACAACTGAGATATTGAGGATCCCAGGGCTGAATGCAAAGTGTGATAGATATGTAATGTAACCTCACTGAAAGGAATTAGAAAAATATGGAGCTGACTTGATACTGTAAAGATAGAGGCAAAAGAAGCCATCATATCCCACACTAATTGGTATTTTTAAACAAAAGAGTATAGGTTAAAAACTACTCAACTTCACTGTAAATTATTGTATATAATGTAGCTAATTTCTTACCATCAGAGAAACAGGTTACAAATCAGTAAGGAGGACAGCTAGAATGAACCCTGTAGTTATGGATTATAGTAGGAAATACCAATATGAATTCATGTTTATCTCATATTTTATTCTATATATTTAATACTTATGGTGTTTTGATATATGCATAGTGAAAAAGATTACTACAATCAAGTAAATTAGCATATGCATCCTCTCACATACTTATCTTTTTATAGTAAAACTAAAATCTGTTCTCTTAGCAAGTTACTAGTGTACCAAACAGTATTAATAAATATAATCGTCCTGCTCTTGATTATGTTATTAAACTTATTCGTCATATATAATTAAAACTGTATCCTTTGACCTCCATCTTCTCATTGCCCTCACCACTGACAACTGCTTTCTTATCTTGTTTATCTGTATTCAGGCTTTCATGGTTTATGTTTTTGTCTTTTATTTTTAGATTACACATATGAATGAGTTCATGCCATATTTTTCTTTCTACACCTGGCTTATTTCAGATAATATCTTCTATGTTTATCCATGTTGCTGTAAACGGCAAGGTCTCCTTTTTAAAGACTGAATAGTATTCCATTGTGTGTATAGAAACTACATTATTTTTATCCATTTCTCCATCATTGGCCACTTGTACATATCTTAGGTGATGTAATGAACATAAGAAAGCAGATATCTTTAATGTTTCAGCTAAATAAGAGGAAATGCATAAGAGCCTTCCAGTCCAAAAGCTCTTTTTAGTTCTTCCCAAACTCAGCCTAGCTCGTGCACAGCACCAATCTTGCCTAGCTACCCCGTTTTAATACCCTGAGGGACAGCAGAGAAGACAATGATATCACCAACACTACATATGGGAGAGAAAAGAGAACACTTAACTATGCTTCCTCAGCCTATATTCCCATATATGACACTTTGCTCTCCCCTGAATTTGTTAACCTTACATGTAAGGATCCAACCACTTCTGTTAGCTTTGGAAATTAATCAGCCTCCCTCTTGCTTGCAAAATCTTTCCAACACTACATTCTTAAAAGGAACTAGCAACCCTTGCTTGTTCATCCTTTTCCTCCCTCTACTATATAAATGATTTTTATGCTTGCTAAAGTGTAAGAACTATTTTTTTCTCAAATTAATGTAAAATTTCCTACCAGCTACCTGCTACTTCCTCCAGCTGTCACTTTCTGAAATGCAGTTATAGTTAGAATCTCTTCAACCTTGAGCAGCACCATGGACTCCCTCGCCCTTGAAATTCAGCTCTATGACACAATGATCTACATTGGAACCTGCTGTCTCAGTCCTACGGAGCACTGTGACTCCAGCCAGCGAGGGCTGCAAAGTAGAGAGCCAAAAGCCAGACAACTACGTTTTTCTGACCCAACTTGAAAATCAAAATTTTCAACAGTCAGAGCAACTAAGAGAACATTATTTCTTTGAAGAATATCTTGAAGTAATGGGACCTAACTATCAAGGTTATATATGCTTCTGGGTCCCTTAGTTGAGACAGAGTTAATGAATGTGTGAGATGAAGAAAGCGTAGCAGATAGTGCAAAAGGTGGGGGGAGGGGATAAATTTCTAATTCCAAGTCTTAAAGTCTGTGCTTTTCTCTCTGAAAAAGCTCAGTTGTTCCTTTCTGCTATCTCCTCTAAATTGGTAAAAGCATAGTTTTAGTTGAGGGAGAAAGTGAAATCGTAGTTGGCCTCGGGATATTCTGCTAGCTTGATCAATTTCATCCACTTCTTTAAGTGTTGTTAGTTTAGCAAATATGTTCCAGCAGTCATGGTAGATTATTTTTGAAAAACAAAAAAATAACTTCATATATTTGCCTTTCATGTGCTTTCTATGTAGCACTTGTAATTAAACTTTACTTTTGAAATGAGAAGTATTATTCTTCTGTGCAGCAAACACATTATAATAATTTGAAGACAATCCAGCTGAAGGCAAAAACAAAGTGTATTATCTATAAAATAGTTGCTTCAAACTTTCTGCAGGAGCAATAAATAGTCACAGAGTAGATACCTAGGAAATAAATAGGGCTCTTTCCATAGGCTTAGGAAAAATTTAAGACCATTATATCTGAAAAATATGTACATACATACACTCTCTTAGTAAAATATCCTACTTAGAAGCACAGAGGTATCTTGGTTTATCCAATAGATACTTTCATAAAAAGTTATGTGATAATGAAATACTGTATCTTACATTTTGAATATGCTAAGAATTTTATTGTTTTAAAAGAAGCTACAGAAATGGTTTTGACAGCACATACCTGTAATTCCAGCCCTCGGGATGCTGAGGTAGCAGGACTGCCACAAGTTTGAGGCCAGCCTGGGCTACATGGTGAGTTGGACGCCAGCCTGAACTATAGCATGGCCCTGTCTGAAAAAAAACAAGCAAAAAAAAGGACCGGGGATTTAGCTCAGTGGTGCTGCCGCCTGCCTTGCAAGCACAAGGTCCTGAGTTCGATCTCTGGTACCAAAAAAAAAAGAAGAAAAGAAATTTAAGAAAGAAAGAGAGGAAGGAAGGAAGGAAGGAAGGAAGGAAGGAAGGAAGGAAGGAAGGAAGGAAGCGTTTGTGCAGAAACTCAGGAAAGGAAAGCAAAACAATGAAATATGCTTTCAATGATAATCATCTTCTACTTTCATATACCAGGTATCCATGTCTTACATCTTCTTTGAAAATAACTTTGGCCCTGCCTATGGGCAGCTACTTCACTGAACCCTTTCACCTTGCTATGAAGGCTTCCTTCCTTGTCCCCCACCATAGATTTCCTGTCTGTTAAGCACTTCTGATCCTTTCTTTAAGACTTCTTCAAATGCTTCTGATGGAGGAGCAACCACATCCCTATCAAATGAGGAAAAGGAAATGAAACAGAGGAGGACAGGAAGAAGTGTTTCGACCAGTGAGCTAGGTATAATCAACTCTCTGTTACTGACATCTTTCCATCTGTGTATATCCTTCTGTCTGCCAAATATCAGGGCCATCACAGTTTTGTCCAGTGTATTCCAGGATGGAGCCAGGATACTTAATGCATTTTTCTATTATCTGTTTTATATCTGAGGTAGTTTGGGGCACAAAGCTTTAGAGAATCAACTATACATTCCTGTGTTCTTCGTTCCTGAATTGACCACATTCTGCTAGCTTATATGCATACACACTTCCTGCCTATTCAGTCTGGATTCAGCTATTATGATTTCCCCCTTTTAATCCCATGCACTGAAAGGTTTTGTTCTTAGGTTTCACTTTGTTCTATAAGATTTTCTGTCCTTCTGTGGACTTCTGTTCAATGTCAGTCTTTCATTCCCTTTCTATCATCTGTGCTCTACTCCTTTCAAGTAAGTGACAACTGTGCTTCTCCCTTTCAGAAATATGAGCCTTATGTACCTTTCTAGTTCATTTAGCCCTAGTGAACCAGGCTAGGGGACAATCTTGAGCATAATTTCCATATTGAGGACCTATCAAATAATGTGAAATATCATAAACATGTATCATTACTCTTACCAAATATAACAATGATACCATATCACTAAGTCCACAGGGCATTTTTTAGTCCCCTATGAAGAATTTGACAGAATTGGCTACTCTTTCTTTCTTGAATTCTTTTCCCATCACACCTGGAATACTAGTTTTCCTATTTTCCCTTATCATTCTGGCCACTCATTTTCATTCTTTATCAGCTTCTTACTGTTTTAATTGGGACCTAGATTGTCCTCCCAAAGCCTCATGTGTTTGGAAGGCTCTACCTTTAGCTTTTTTGTTTTCACCTAGGAATTTGTACTGAGTAATATGCCATCCATTCCTATGGTTTTAATTGTCACCAACATGCTAATCATTCTAAAACTGGAAATCTCTCCAGAGTTCTAGCTCCACATTCACAGCTGTGTGACATATGCCAATAGGAAAGCCAAAGGAATCTCTAAATTTACCTGCTCATCAGCCTCCCAGCTTTGAATCTGTTTCTTTTCCTGTGCTGCTCTCCTCATTCTCAATTCTATCCCTTTAATAACTCTTTGTGTGTCACTTCCTTTCCATTCTCAGTACATTATTTTCAGAACCTCACTATTTCTTGAACAGATCATACATTGCTTCCTTTCTTTCTCTCACTTTCTAATATATTTTCCTAAACTGTGTTATGATTTTGTCACTCAACGTCCCTGCTTCTAATCCTGAAAAGACACATCAGTGCCTCTGAGATACAGTCCAATCTCTTCACCATTGGACTCCAGTCCTTAATTATTTCATCTGAGTACCTCCCCTGCCCTCCTAATGCTTGACTTGTTTCTCAAACATATTACATTACTTCATCCTTATACCTCTGGTCTCCCTAGAATGTGTTTCTCTTTTTGTTCACCTGATTAACTTCACTCTGCCTTCAAGAGTTGCTTAAGGAATCACCTTCTCAAGGTCTGGGGATGTAACTCGGTGGTAGAGTGCTTGTCTAGCGTCCCCAAAGCCCTGGTTTCAATCCTCAGTATTACAAAAAACTGTTTCCTCTAACATGCTTTTTCTATACTTCCAGACTGCTTGCTCCTCCAAATCTAAATTCCTATAACATTCATACATACTTTTATCATATGTATTAGTTTAACAAATATTTATTGGGGGTCCCCTAAGAATTTTAGGTGACATTATTTGTCAGAGTACATAGTCTGCTACATTTTAAAGGACAAGTGATGTAACTGTCTCCCTCTGTTTTTGGACTGAACGTTCTGGATGTCAGATCCTTCCACATATCTCTATATCTTTAGCACCCAGCACAGAACCCAATCATAGAAAGATTCATGTATACTACGGTGGATTGGTGCTGTTAATTTAGCTGAAGTTTGAACTACTCTTCTAGGAATTCTTTTCCCTGATTTGTTCAATGTTAGGTTGTCCAAAAGAGAAATTTACATATGATCCGGTAGGCAGAAGTGGAGTAACAACCATTCCTATGTTGTGCAATTTGATATGGAACCAGGTACTTTTGTAGCTCAGCCATATTGTCACTGAGCTGGCTCACCCTGTTATGTAGGGCAGCAGCAAGGAGTGCAGCTCCTCCAGCTCCTGCAGGATTTTGTTTTCATCTTCACTAAGTCCTGAGCCATGTGCATCTGCTCCTATGTATGCATCTATGATGAAAGGCACCAATTCATCCTGCAGGTCTCCCTCATCAGGATTTGAGAATAAGAAAGAAATTATGGAGTTTATTTTGTCATTGTAGGCTCCAGTTTAGCCCTGCCTTCCTCCATTCCACAACCAATTTCTCTTTCTGGCTGCTGACTCTTCTGACTTCACAACCTCACTGGATTCATAAGCAGCATCCTCACATAGATTGTGTACATGGATTCTGTTGAGGAAGAAAATCCTTTCCTCTCAGTCCTCCCACACTCTCAGATTGGGACTCTGCAAATTAGACTAACAAAATATAGATGAACAAGAGTAAAACAATTTCTTAATTCATGCAGTGCAATCACACTGGAGAAACCTGAGGTGCTATTTCAAAGGAGTGGTTAGGAACTGGATTTAGATAGCACCTTAGCAAACAACAATAAACTTGTAGGGCAATGACAGACAAACTAAAAGGGTATTAGGCTTCCAAAGACAAAGTCATCATTCCAGACTGCGAGAATGCAAATACATGAGTAAAAATAGCAGAATAAGGTTTGTTTGTGCAGGTCCATCTTGATGTCAATTTTTTAACATTTTCATAATCATAAAATTTCTCTTGGAAAGATTTATGGTAGTCCTCATTTCTTAGAAATGTCTTCCTTTACTCTGGTAAGGGAAGTCCATAAAAAGCTTCTTTCTACATCTGTTGATTCTCATTTGCCTCCACCTCAAAATAATCCTTAGCCAAAATGGCATATTTTAGAGTGGCATATTCTGGCCCTCCAAATTCTTACAATAACATCTAATTACTATGATGAGTACTTTATATCTTATGTAGCAGTTTGATTCTCTGCTAAAATACTACTTGATACAGAATTTGATAGCATCAATCGATTCAGGGCAACCATAGAATGTGAAAGTTACATTAATTCTATTGATTCTAGGTTATTAGTACCTGATCGTTTGAACCATCTAAAAGCACTAATTTCACCCCTTTTAGTGGTAACGTGAATGCTCTTCTTTTTTATTAAGTTTATTGCTATATTTTAGGTATACAATACAGTTACATTCATCATTGGGATCTTGTACCTTTACACAATGTATCTTGGTTCTTATCTTTTCCCCTTTCCCCTGACCTCCCTTCAAGCCCTCCACTGCTCCCTATTTACAGAGACTTTGTTTCCATTTTTCCTTTTCTCATATTTTTTCCTTTCCCTTCTTTCTTTTCCCCTACCCCTCCCACTTCTCCTACACTTTTAGACCTTTTCTCCCTATATCACATTATCAATTATTCATTTTAATCTTTATTTACACTTCCAGTTTCTAACTCCAGAGAGACTATTTGGTATTTACACGTGTGTCCTATTTATTTCACTTAAGAGTATGGATTCAATGCACATCCATTTAGCTATAAATGCCCCTAGTTTCTCATTCTTTATGGCTGATTAGTACTCCATTTTATTAAAAAAAAAACACATTTTCTTTATCCAGTCTCTAATTGATAGGCAATTGGGCTGTTTCCATGCTTTAGCTATTATACACTGTGCCACTGTAAACATGGATGAGCATACATTGCTGTGGTATGATTCTTTTAATTCTTTTGCAAAGATACCCAGCAGAGGAATAGCTAGGTCAAATGGGACTTCTAATACTAGCTTTTTGAGGTGTCTCCATATTGATTTTCACAGTGGTTGCACCAGTCTGCACTCCCACCAACAATGGAGAAGGGTTCCTTTCTCTCCCCACCCCCACCAGCATTTGTTATTGGTTGATTTCATGGTAGCACCCATTCTTTCTCATGTGAGGTAGAATCTCAGCCTTGTTTTCATTTGTGTATCTTGAATGACCAGTGATGTTGAACGTTTTTTTCATATGTTTATTTGCTGCTTTTACTTCTTTGTCGGAGAAATGTATGTATATTTCAGATGCCCACTTTTGAATTGGGTGTTTATATTTGGGGAGTCTGATTTTTTTAAGTTGTTTATATATTCTACATAGTAGTCCTCTGTCAGAAAAACAGCTGATAAATTTTTTCCCACATAGTAGGTTTCTCTTAGCTCTGTTGGTGGTTCCTCTTGCAGTGCAGAAGCTTTTTAATAAGGTGAGATCCCAGTTGTTAATTTTTGTGCTAGCTCCCGTGCTACTGAGGTTTTGTTCATAAAGTCTTTTCTTATGCCAATGTCTTCGAGAGTTCTATCTAACTTATCTTCCAGAAAGTTTAGTATTTCTGTTTTAATATTTAGACCTTTAATCCACTTTGATTTTACTTTGGTGCATGATGAAAGATAGGGATCTAGTTCTTTGGCAAGTTGAAATCCAGTTATTCCAACACCATTTATTAAAGAGGCTATCTTTCCTCCATTGAGGGTGTTTGTCTCCTTTGTCAAAGATGAGGTGGCTGAGTATGTCTGGAGTTGTTTCTGCATCTTTTAATCTATTCCACTGATCCTTGGGTCTGTTTCTTTGCCAGTACCATGCTGTTTTTATCACTATGGCTTTGTAGTAGAGTTTCAAGTTAGGGATCCTCATGACTCTGTTGCCTAGAATTGCTTTTGCTATTCTAGGTCTCTTCTGGCTCCAAATGAATTTTTTGAATTGTTTTCTCCAGTTCTGTAAAATATACTGTTGGGATTTCTATCTAGATTGCATTGAATCTATGTAGCAGTTTTAGAACTGAGGCCATTTTCACTATATTTGTTCTTCCTACCCAGGAACAAGGGATGTCTTTCCATTTTCTGACATACTCTTTGATCTCTCTTTTTTTAAGAATGCTAGAGTTTTCAATGTAGAGTTCTTTTGCTTCCTTCATTAGATTGATTTCTAGATATTTCATTTTTTGGATGCTATTTTGAAAGGAATTGTTTCCCTAATTTCTCTCTCAGTGAGTCCGTTATTTGTGTACAAGAAGGCTTTTGATTTTTGAGTGCTGAGCTTGTTTCCAGCTACTCTAGTGATTCTGTCAATTAAGTCTAGAAGTCTTTTGGCAGAGTTCTAGGGGTCTTCTATGTAGAGTATTATAATGTCAGCAAATAATGACGGTTTAACTTCTTCCTTTCCTATCTTTATTCCTTTTATTTCTTTCTCTTGTCTAATTATTGGGGCTAATGTTTCCAGAACTATATTGAACAAGAGTGGTGACAGTGGATATCCTTGTCTTGTTCCTGATTTTATCCTGAAAGCTTTCAGTTTTTGAGCATTTAGTATGATGTTGGCTGTTGTTCTTTCATAGATAGCCTTTATCAAGTTGAGATAAAGACCATCTATTCTAATTTTCTGTAGGGATTTTTTTTTATCATGAATGGGTGTTGGATTTTGTCAAATGCTTTGTCTCTATCTATTGAGATGATCATATGATTTTTGTCCTTGGCTCTGTTAATATAGTGTGTTACATTTATTGATTTAGGTATGTTGAAACATTTTTGCATCTCTGGGATAAATTTGACTTGGTCAGGGTGTATGAACTTCTTGATGATGCTGTGCATTCTGTTTTCCAGTATCTTATTGAGGATTTTTACATCTATGTTCATTAGGGAGACTGACCTGTAGTTCTTTTTTTTGGTTGAGTCTTTCTCTACTTTTGGAATCAAAGTAACACTTGCTCCCGGGAATAAATTTGGAAGTATTGCTTCCCTTTCAATTTAATTGAAGAGTTTAAAGAGTAGTGGCAATAGTTCTTCTATAAATATCTTGTAGAATTCAGCAGTAAATCCATCAGGACCTGGGCTTTTCTTTGTTGGTAAATTTTAAATTACATTGTCAGTTTTACTCATTGTAATTGGGGTGTTTAGAATTTTATATCTTCTTCGTACAACTTTGGTAATTCATATGTACCTAGGAATCTGTCCATTTCTTCTTTGTTTTCCATCTTATTGGCATATAGGTTCTCAAAGTAGGTATTGACAATTCTCTGGATTTCTACTAGAGCTGTTGTGACTTCAACTTTTTCATTCCTAATTGTATGGATTTGAGACTTTCCTTTTTTTGATGAGGTTGGTTAAGAGTTTGTCAATTTTGTTTATTCTTTCAAACAAAGAACTCTTTGCTTCATTGATTTTTTGTATCATTCCCTTAGTCTCCATTGCATTTATTTCTGCTCTGATCTTTATAATTTCCATCCTTGAACAAGCTTTGAGATTGTCTTGCTCTCCTTTTTCTAGGAGCTTGAAGTTCAGCATTAGTTTGTTTATTTGAGCTTGCTCTCTTTTCCTAGTATGGGAATTCACTGCTATGAATTTCCCTCATTGTGTCCCATAGATTCTTGTATGTTGTATTGCTTTCATTGTGTCCCATAGATTCCTGTAGGTTGTATTGGCATTATCATTTAATTGTTGAAACTGTCTAATTTCTTCTCTAATTTCCTTTGTGATCCATTGGTTGTTCAGGAGAGTGTTATTCAATTTCCATGTGTTTGCGGAGTTCTTGCGGTTTCTTATGTTGTTGATTTCCAATTTAATTGAGCCCCCTTTTTATGGTGTAGATCTAGGGAGTCTGGATGTTACCCATAGTCTTGCATTATTATGAGCCCA
Organism: Heterocephalus glaber; assembly: GCF_000247695.1. The sequence continues at coordinate 8,581,933 of NW_004624808.1, forward strand.
CTTAAATCTGGCAGCTGTTTGGGTTACTCAGTGAATTGATCAGACCCAACTAACTTCAAAATCCAAAGAAGTCAGCTATGGGCTCAGAAATATACAAGGCTAGGCATATGGTCTAGACTCCTCTATGAGCTGCTCAACCACTTAGACATTATGATCTAGCATATCTGATGGTTCTTGAAGTGTCAGAAGCAGATAAAGATGTTATATGGGCTTTTGTCAGGCCCCTAATGGTGAAGCACAGGACAGACATTTGGATTTGGAGCAAAGATATGTCATCCTATGCAGGCACTTTCCTTTTGATAAACAGCTTCTGACTTGCTATTGATCCCTAGTGGAGATCTCCAAGTTACCATATGACCTAAGCTGTTGCTGATAAATTGAATGTTGTCTGATTTAGAGAGACATAAATTTGGGCCTGTAAGGTAGCACTCAGTCATTTTGAGTGGAATTTGTATATTAGGTCAGACTCAGTCAGATCCTAGAGGCACAATTAAGTTGCATGAGTAAGTGGTTCAGGTGCCCATCACCTTACTCCTGCTAAATTATCTTCTCTCTCCCAGCCTGAATACATGGTCTCATGGGAAATTCTCTAAAATCTTATCTGAAGCGAAAATGCTCCAGCTCAGTTACAGTATTGCGGACAGCAAAAAAAAGTTGACAGATTCATCACTCTAGCCTTACTCTGGGTGGTCCTAAAAGAAAGCTATGAAGACTTCACAGTAGGGAAAACCAATGACTTCACTTGGTTGTTCATTGTGCCTACAAGAAGGGAGGGCTGGAGAAACAGATGTTGATTTATTTGCTTGGCTAGTGGTTTAGGTGGCTCTTTAGGGACTTAAAAAAATATAAGCCTACAAAAGAGGTGACCAGGAGATCTGAAGAAAAGATGTGTGGATAGATCTTTGTGACTGGATACAGAGTGTGACAATATTTGTGTTCTATGTGACTGGCCTCAGCAGAGGGTACCTTAATTGAACAGAGTTTAATTGCTCTGTAGAAGTCAGACAGATAATCAAGTTTCTTAGTTATACTTGTCATTACTCAATATATTCAGAAGCAAAGTAATTATAGTGACAGTCAGAAATTACAGGTGTTGAACAACCTAGACATTTGCCTACCAACATTCATCGGACTACAGCCACTGCTGAGTGCCCGTCATGCCCAAAGCAGAAGACAATGTTGAACTCCTTTCCCCAGGGGTACTATCTAATTCCCCGATGATAAACTTATTGAATTGGATAACATGCGTTAATGGAAAAGGCAGTGTATGTTCACACTGTAATAGATATTTACTCGGAATATGGAGATACCATTACTTTCTGTCACACTTCTACTAGAACCATTATCTGTAGTTTTTTTAATCCCTCATAATGTTCTGTGTGGCATTGTTCTGACCTGCAACTGATTTGCTAATGTAGAGGTGTGGCAGTGGGCCAAGGTTGGGAAGAACCTGTGGGTTATCTATATCATTGAAGTTGGTGGTGGTGTGACAGATACAAGCTCCAGTTTTGCTTTGTGGATTCCATTTTGTTGTTACAAGTTTGTTTGCTCTTGTCACTTCTAATTGAATCTTTGATAGTTCCACATCATTCCTATACTTTTCAGCTTATCCTCATGGATTCTAGTTTGTCCCTGCTCTTGCCACTTCATGCCCATCTTCTCTCTCTGACTGCCAGTTCTGAGGAATTCATGCCCAACATTAAATACAGAAGTAACAACCTAACCTTGACAGAATAAGCAAATCCACAATAGTATGACATCAGAATACTGTAATAAAATGTCTTCTTTTGTATCACTTATAGAGGTTCTGTTCCTCTAACAAAAACCTCACTGATACATTCAAGCTATATATGTTTTCTATGCCTCTTCTAGTGTTTTGGAAGTAGTGGTTAATTTGAGTGAGAGGTTTTGTCCTTTTTGTTATGTTCTCTTTACCTTCAAAAAGAAAAAGGTGTCATTTCTACTTGCGACGTTCTTCTTTCAACTCTGCTCATGTAATATGCTGCTTCTGAGCATAATTTAGCATTTCAGGTTCTAATTAAAATGACAATAAAGTTGAAATTAAAAGTAAAACTAGCAAGTGAGGGGTCCTTTGTCCCAAGATTCGAAATGGGTCAGGTAAATTCATGCTTTGATCTTTATAGATCCTGCAATCTCTCTGTCTGTAGATTTAGAGAAAAAAACTATTTTATTAGTGAGGAACATCAAAATAATTATCACAATCAGCACAAATATTCTGCTTAATTATAGGTGGAGTAATATACAAAATAGCTAATACAAAATTAATCTGTTAAAGATTTTCTGCATAGGCTGTATTCCTTTTGAGCTCAACTCAACTATCCTTTAGAGATTGCAGTCAGCAGAAGCAGCCATAGCAATTCCACGGGTCATTTGGTCAGATGCTTTTCCCTAAGAGTCTTTTTTTTTCATTTTAAGAGTAGGAAAATAAAAGCTTAGAGTCTCAAGGGATGGTAAAGGTATTATCCTCCCTCTCCTTCCAGGATGTGGAAAAGTCTCATGGGATCCATTAGATCCCTGGCTCTGGAAGGATGTAGCAGCAAGACTAACAGAACCTCTTATAGCCAAACATATGTACTCCCCAAGCAAGCATATGGGCTACCAGACTCATTATTCTGTCAAGAGATTTCTGCTACCTACTGCTTAACACATTCTTCAGTGCCAGGTCAACAATGTCAGGAACTGCTGCTTAGCATGAGAAGCCTTTGAGAGAATGCAAAGGACCTTGTCATTCTTGTCTCCTTGCTCTAGTTCACAGGATACATTGGGGAGGCAAGATTTGATAGATTCTTTCATCTCTTTCTCCAAGATGTTCACATCCCAATCCCCATAACTTGTAAATATGTTAGCTTACATAGCAAAGAAGATGGAATTAAGATTGATAATCAGCAAGTGAGATTACATGGGGTTACCCAGATGGATCTGATGTACTCGCATGGTCCTCATAGATGTATGTGATAGAAAATAGAGAACCAATGAGATGACAGCATGAGAAGGTCTTGACTCAGGGTTGGTTGCCTTGAAAATAGGGGAAGGTGGCCATGGCCTAGGGAATGCAGTTGGCCTCTAGAAGCTGGAAAAGACAAGAAAATTGAATCTTACTTAGACCCTCCAGAAGGAATACAACCCAGACAACATTTTAGCCCATTTAGACCCATTTTGAATACCTGACATCCCAAACTTTAAGGATAATAAATTTCTGATATTCTAAGAACCACTAACTTTGTGGTAATTTGTTTCAATAGCAATGGAAAACTAATACACAAGGCAACAGGCTTTCTTCAACATTCAACTATTTCTGTCCTGACCACCTAAACAGTTATTTTGGGTTCTCTTTCTGAATTTTTTCTTTCTTCTTCTTGTCTGGCATTTTATTCAATTTTGATTTTTGGAAGTACTTGCATTTTTGCCTGTGAGGTCTGTTTTCTCCAAACTATTTTAGACTAAAGTTCATAAGTCTGTTTGTGATGTATTTTTCTGTACTCTGATCTTCCTCTTTGCCTCATTTCCCTTCATCTAACCCATTTTGTGCTTTTATGCACCCTCTTGCACCCATAAAGACTACTGAAATTTGTCAACACCCCAGTTGCCATGCAAAGACACAACACAAAACTCTGGTTCTACCTTTCTATTAAATTAAAAATCACTTTTTTGAAGTTCATCTTGCTTAATAAATATTAGAAAAGCAAATTGATTAATCTAATTCATACTGACTCTCTTCCCACCTGAGGAATACTTACCACAGAAAAGGAAGGGAAAGAAATGTATGTTTGGTGGGGCCAGGAAGTGTATGGCATTAGAATATAAAAATTGTTTCATTTTAATCTACTAGTATGTTAATACTACTAAAATAGATCATTTCTCTGATTGCAGGACTAACACGTTACCTCTGTTTCCTCTTCAAATCCTGTGAAACAAGAGGCTTCTTTTTGCTTCATAGGTCTCAATTTCCACATTCATTATCTCTAAAATCCTTTCTCTCCTTGTGTTCTATGGTACCTGTTAGGTAATCAGTGATGACCCAGAAAAGAACACAGTCAGCCTGAAATTGGGAGTCCTAGAGTAACTCCAAAGGAGAGTCAGAATCCAGTTTATTGAGCTGGGGCTTTTATGGAGATGGAAGGGGGCTTAGTGGGTCAGGCTTAGGTGGGGTGAGGAGAAGGGGGCAGAGTATGAGACTAGGGGAGTCAGAATGGTTGAGTATGTGGGGGTAGCAATAGGTTCTGTGACCTAGCAGGTGGAGTGGGTGTGTAGTGGCCTACCAAAGTAAGCATTGTTCCCTGGGTCAGGCATCTGGAAATTATCTCTTCCAGAAACTCAAGTGGCTGGGGAATGGGTACAGACAGGGGTCAGACATATCAGTACCTAAAATGGATAATCAATTTTGTGTACCCATACTTATTTCACCCAGTAGCATTCGATAAGCACTGCTCCAGACCAGAGACTGTTCTGGATGCTGGAGCTGAAATGGTATTCCAGTGATGACTCTCTTAAAAGAATAAATATGGAGAAGCCCACATGCACCCGAGAGGCACAGGTGCACAGGACCCAGCCAGGGCCCTACCCAGACACCAGCAGCTTGGACCCAGTCCTGAGCCAAAGGCCCTCCTGGGAAAGAGCTGTGCAGGTCCACAGTCAACAGCCAGAATCTGACCAAGATACCATACTTAAGTGCTCCCAGACCCAGCCAAAAGCCCATTCAGATGCCAGCAACTGGGGTGCACAGCTCCCAGCTAAAGGCTATGCAGACAACAGCTATGCAGGTGGAGGCACACCCAGATACCATCACAAGTGTGCACAGGCCCCAGCCAAAAACCCCGCCCAGACAACAGGTCAGCTCAGGTATCCAGGAGGCCACCATTCTGAACCCAGGAATTGGCAGAGTGGTGAGCAGCAGAGAAAAGACCTCTCTGAGGCTAGCTGAGAATTGAAGACCACTGGGTGATCAAAAAGTTGCCTCCAAGAAAAAGCGGAACAGGTTGCATCTGCTGAAATGAGAAAACATGTAAACAAACCTCAAAATCAGACTTCCAGATCACCTAAGGCAACCCCAAAGGTAAACAAGGTGGAATGATCTGATGCACAACAACCTGGACTCCCTGAACTGGCAAGGAAAGAGAAGCTGGTAAAAATGAAATCAGAAATGATTTTCCAGATAACAACAGAGATTGTGTCCATAGTGAAAGATATGATTAATAACTCTAGAGTAGACACAAATAAAAAAATAGAAAAGCTGAGGAACATGATGGAATCCCAACATAGGAAAAAATAGAATCCATAAAACAGATGCAAACAGATATCCAGAAGATTAAAAATTCCACTGAAAGCTTGTGCAGCAAAATGAGCCAGAGTGAGTGCAGAATTTCAGATATAGAATTCAGGATTGCAATTAATGATGAAGAAAAGGAAAACTTTCTTAAAAATAGTAAGGGATCACAAGAAATCAATCCAGCAGCTGCTAGATGATGGAAAGAAGAATAAAGTAAGACTGATCAGAGTCAATGATGAAACAGGAGAGAGTGGAAACAACATAAATGAACTGTTCACAGAAGTAATGGCAGAAAACTTCCCGAGCATGGGAAAAAAACTTGACAAACAAATAAGTGAGGTATATGGGACACCAACTAGCAGATAAAAAAAAAATCTACACCTAGGCATATAATAGTTAAGATTCCAGAAACTCAACAGAAGAACAAAATTCTACAATCAATTAGAGAAAAGAAACAAATCACATCCAAAGGAAAGCCCTCAGAATCACAGCAGACATCTCAGCACAAACCCTCAAGTCAAGAAGACCTGGAGTGAAGTATCTCAGTCCCTAAAAGAAAACAAGTTCTAACCCAGATTGTTATACCCTGAAAAACTCTCTTGAAAAATTGATGGAGGAAAAAGATACTTTTATGGCAATGAGCACTTGAGGAATTTCATGAATACCAAACCAACACCCCCCAAAATTTAAACAATATCATAGGAAAAGACAATGAATATCACAAGCCCAGGAAGCCCAGCAGAAAGAATCCATCAGGCATGACAAGATATTAAATGCAAACGGGGAGAATCCAACAAAAAGAAAAAGTCATGACAATGATAAGTCAATACATATTAGTTATAACCATCAATGTTAATGGTCTCAATTCACCAATCAAAAGAAATAGACTGGCAGAATGGGTCAGGAA
>NW_004624808.1:8609148-8622441 GCF_000247695.1 Heterocephalus glaber
TGATAAAAACAGCATGGTACTGGCAAAGAAACAGACCTGAGGACCAGTGGAACAGGTTAGAAGATGCAGAAACAACGCCAGACACACTCAGCCATTACAATTATCCAAGGAATCTTCATTCAAGAAGAACTACGAATTTCAGTAAGAACCACCAGCTCTGTGGTGTCTTAAGTTGCCTCAGTCTCATCCATCTTGCTTCAGCTAGACACACACAAAGCAAACAGCCACTCAGAAGTAAGGTAGGTGTGGAAGGTAGCAGCATAGCAGCCCTGCACAGGACAAATTAGGTTTGGAGCCCCCCAAAAGCCATGCATAAGAGAATTCTCAATAAGTGACCTGACTAGAAGTTGACTAAAAACTCCATTCTAGGGCTTTTTCTTTATCTGACCTGACTCAGAGCTCTTACTGTGTTAGGAAAATTGAATATCTGCATACAACAGACTGAGATATAAAAATCAACACAAAATAGATTAAAGACTTAAATATAATAACTGAAACCATAAAACTCCTAGAAAAAAATTAGGGGGAAAACATTTTGACATTGATCTTGGCTATAATTTTTTTTTCATCACTGAGATTGAAACCAGAGCCTTTACACTGAGGTACTTCCTCAGCCTTTTTCAATTTTTTTTTTGAGACAAGGTTTCCCCAAGTTGCTCATGCTCAGCTGAAACTTGTGATCCTCCTGCTTCAATCTCCCAGAGTGCTGGGAATATAGATATCTATAATTTTTGAGATATGTCACACAAAGCTTAGGCAACAAAAGCAAAAATTAACAAGTGAGATTAAATGAAACTAAAAAGCTTGTGCTCTGCAAAGGAAATAACAAACAAAAAGGCAACCAACAATAGGAGAAAATATTTGCAAATAATATATCTGATAATGAGTTAACATGCAAAATATATAAGGAACTCAATAGCAAAAGACTAAATGACCATATTAAGAAATGAGTTAATTACCTGAATAGACATTTCTCAAAGGAAAACGTACAAATGGCCAACAAGTATATGAAAGGTGCTGAATACAATTAATCAGTGAAATGCAAAAGCTACAATGAAATATTAACTCATACCTATAAAAATGGCTTTTATCATAATACAAAGGATAATAACCATTGGACAAGATATGGACAAGTTTTTCAAAATTCTGGAAATAAAGGAACTTTTGCACACTGTTGGTGAAAATGTAAATTTGTACAGCCACCTGAGAAAATGATGCAGAGTTTTCTCAAAAGAATTCAAAATAGAATTGCCATACAATACAGTTTTCCTACTTCTGGGTATTTTTCCAAAGAAATTGAAATCAGGACACTGAAAAGACACTAAACTTCCATGCTCATTGCAGCTTTATTCTCAATAGCCAGGATACAGAATCTATTGACATGTCCCTTAATAGGTAGGGCAAACCTTTGGGTGGTGATGGATTTGTCTATGGTCCTGATAATGGTGATGGTTTCTTGAGTTTATGCTTATCCCCAAACTCACCAAGTTGTAAGTACAGCCTTTCACATGTCAATCATACATGAATAAAGTGTCTAATGATGCTTACAAAAACTTTATAGGGACATGAAAAAGTATGTGTGACGAAACATGGAATGAAAGTAGTAAAGGAAAAAAGTTACATCCACATCCTGGCTTAAAACAACTATAAAAAATGTGGACATATATTGATTGGAAGACAATGCACAAAATGAAAAGTGATCTATGAATGGAGAGGAATAAACAGCATTTTCCTATTTTTCAAGATTCTATTTGATGTTGATGTTTTACAAGGAAGATAAAATGTTTCTTAAGATAGGTTAAATAACAAAAGCATCACAAACTAAGGTTTATGGCTTGGGGGAATTCCACTGAAATCTTTCTGCTTAAGTTATTTTAAGAAAATTTAATCTATTTCTACACCACCCAATCCATCTAATATCCACACGAATGAGGGGGTTATATCTGTACTGCATCTCTTTAGGATTGGAAAAAGAGGCACTCAAAGCCAAGCTTTCAAAGTGGGTTATTTCTTTTAAAATAATGTTTCACTTAGGCTTGAAGGGGAAGCACCAGAGCTGATAAGTCGTTTTCCTCACCAAGAAAGCAAGAGAGGTGTAGTTTAAGACTAGGGGCAATGGTGCCCTCCCTAGAGAACTCTGAGTCTGGGGCGATTAGAAAAATCTGGAACAAACACACACTAAATCCACATTTTTCTGGCCAAAAATGTCTGGTGATGACAATACCAATGGCAGCTGTCACTGATCTGGCCTATTGTCCAGGGTATGTAGGAGAAAAACCTGAAATACATACAGTAATGAATGATCGAGGAAAGCCCGAAGTGACACTCATTTGATAGGTCCATGTATCACAGTCTGCTCCCTCGACCAAGGGCTTGCTGTCTAGAAAAGCTGTTACTTCCTCAAGTAACTTCAGCAATGGTTCAATTTATTTTCCATCTCTAATTAAGAAATCTATAGCTTTCTTGAAACCATGTGATTATTCATCAAGAGAACAAGGGTGTTTTTTGTCTTTTCTTCTCTCTCAAGAGAAAAATAATCAAACAATATTGGTTGAAGAAGTGCTTTCATGAAATGCACAGTGGCAAGGCAAATGTATTTAAAATGTATCTTTGGTAGCGGACAAGTGGAAACAAATGGACTTGGAAATGAAAGAAACATCCTAGAATTTCTGTACAATCTTATAGCCCAGGGCTTGGCAATCAAATTTTCAAAATCTTGGACCTACATGATGCGGAGATGGAAAAGACCTTGAACATCACCAAGTCCAATGGTTTTCTAACTTTTGTAGCCATATGAACTTTTGTGAACATAAGATATTCCTTGGAATGTCTCTATTTAAAAGATATATTTAAAAACCATGCTTTACTTGAAACTGGGATAGGAATGCTGAGAGCACTGCTTCCTTCATAGCCATTTTCCAAGTCAAAACTCCACAGTATTTTCCCTTTGACTCCTGTAAGAACTCTAAAGAACTGAGCCTCAGAGAGAATACAAGCATTAATCCACATTGCCAAATTAGTGAGTGGCAAAGCTGTGACTAGAACCCAGATCTTTGTGCTGAGAATATTTTCTGCCATGTCATATTTCTAAAAAGTCTGAAGATGTTTCCCAAAGCAATAATACATTTATATTTTGCCACTTTTCTTGGATGGGTTCTGGGTTAGTACTCTCATTCCAAAATTATGGATTTTCACTTCATTTTCCTTGTTCATCTTTAATTGAGTTTTTAATTTGCCTTGGTAGGATCCAGGGATTGGGGCAGCCAAATGATTTCAGGAAATTATACATCTTTATTCAAAAGCTTTCTGAGCCGCAAAGGATTTCTTATTGTTATGCTGGTACTTAATGTGATGAAAAAGGTCTACTAGGTTAATGCTGGCACATAGTGGATGTTAAATAAATGCTAGTGTCCTTTCTTTCTCTTCTTCACTTGACAAATGGTCGATTGGAAGCCATTTTCCCAAGTATGAGTATAAGCAAAGCACTTGAAAAATAATAGGATTTTGATTGTGTAGATGAACATCTTATCTGGGCTCCTTAAGGACCCAAGAGGTCTTGAACATTTTACTTCAAGTAATGCAAGGGAAGAGCCTCACATTTTTCTCTTCCCATCTGGCATTTAAGCAGCAGTCTTTTGCTGTAAACATTTTGTCTGTGGTGTGTACTCCTGATCACAAAACAAAAGACTTGAGTTTTTCGTAAGTGCATCGTTGTGCTAATGAAATTAATCAGTGGCAATGACAGTCTTAGAGCAGCAGGGAAGCTTTCAAAATGGTAGCAGTGAGGAAGTGGCTGCTGGAGAGAGAAGCAGAATGCAATCAATGATGAAGTATAGCAAAACAAGAAAAAAAAATGTTCAGCAACACACTGTCAATAGGGCCTTGGAATAAAAGGGGTATTATTTAAAGTCTGATGAAGAAAAGGTTTGCAGAGATTGTGGCCCCTTTCCTGTTTGAATGTTTGTTTTTGAAAATCGCTTCAATGACTGTAAATCTAACAAACGGGAAGAAAATGGTCCCATTAAATTGTATGCATATATGCCCGCATGGACCTGGTTTAGTTTAGCAAGTCACTGTGCTGAAAAGAGGAGCCTGGAATCCGGGTTCTGGCTTTGGTTCTCGGGTTTTTGTTTTCCATTGAGGAAGTCCATTTCTTTCCCTTGGCCTCAGTTTTCACACCCAGAAAATGACAGACTAGCCTAGACACTCAGATTTTTCTAGTTCTACCATTCCGAAACTCTGAGGGTCTGGCAGGTTTTATTAGAGAAGTGATTTTTAGTGATTCATAGGTACTCTCTGTAAAGTGGGTCATTTGAGTTCTAAGTAGTAAGCTCAAGTTTCTTGATGATGTTATGGAATATTCATACATTTGAGATCAAAATATCTTGTGGAGCAAATGGGTTAGTGGCTACCTAAATGAATTTGTTTTGAACACTACTTACATCTTGTTTTTCATCCCCAGACCTCAGCCATTATCTCTAGGAGTAGTACTTTCAATATTTTCTAATTCACAGCTAATATACTTCAGTACCCAGAAGCTTGATATGATGCATATTGTAAATTTTCTCTCCTGCAATTTTCCCCATTTTCTCCTGCCCACAGCTTCAACCTCTCCTTGCCAAATATCAGCAGATGGAAGGTTTTCCTTTTTAAAACTGGTATCTGTTAGTCCAGCAAGGTACAGGGTAAAATGTTGACAATGTAAGAAATATAACCTTTTACAAGGTCAAACAGGAGGTAAAGGTCCTACCAAGTCATAAACTTTTCCGAGTCCATTTAAGCTGGAAAAATCATTGGGTTTTCTCCACTATAAATCCATGTGAGGAAATTTAGTTCCAAGTATGGGAGAGAAGATAAAATGTGTGTGGTTCCCATATCTGTGCACAGGTACAGCAAAGAGTTCATCTACAGAGCACCAGGATTTGGGGATCCCTAAAAACTATTGGTTCCTATGATGCTTGCAGAGCATATGTAGAAGTTCTGAAAATAAGAAAGGGCTCATTAGCAAACTGATGAAAGAATTCTGGAACAAAATTTCATTTGAGGAAGCTCAAAATTGAAAACTTCCTAGTTTCTTTACCAGAATATGTAAAAAATGAAATGGTATCTGCAGAATGCAGGATCATATGAGCATCGTTCAGCAGTGTTCTTGGGAACGTGTGTAGGTCTATGCAAGTGAATACTTTCACCACATAGAAGAATGCCTCCAGTTTTGATCAGTTTAGAATGAACAAGAAAAAACCACATGCAGTACTTAGGATGACTACTTATCTCAGAAGCTCCTCCTTTCATTTTAATATTCATTTGTTCAATAAATAGTTATTGAATTCATTCAATTATACAACAAATAACTACTGAACAAACATCTCCTCTACCCCAGGCATTGTGCTAGGTACTACAAAATCACTGGTAAACAAAATAAGTATCCATAAAGGTTATACTCTAATGGTGATGCCAATATTTAATTTAAAAATTAAATCAGTAATTACTAAATTATAATTTTAATAAATGGTACAAGTTCAAGACACTAACAGAGTACACAACAGGGAGATGTGAAATAGCCCATGTAGGGCATAGAAATTTTCCCTAAAGAAGTAACTTTTGGACTTAGATTCGAGAGGCAAATAGGAATCAGCCGGGTTAAGAGGAAGAAATTTTTAGAAGGTGCCTCGAACCCTGTTTAGGTTGCCTAAGGCTGGAGGGCAGAGGTACAATGGATTCTTTATGGCTAATGAGTATGAGAGTTCTTTTCGGGGTGATGAAATGATTCTAAAATTAGATTATTGTAATGGTTGTACAACCCTATGAACATAGAAATACAATTTATTATAACTCAATAAAGCTTTTTAAAAACACTAATGCTATCCAAGCACAGAAAAGGAAATGATTGCATAGAGGCTTCCTGGGGAGATTACCTAGGACTCAGTAGGTCATGCTAAGGATGTTGATGTTTATTTTTAAATTATTCTGGAGTTTTATTAAAAGAGTACACTTCAGTGCCCTTGTCGTAAATTAATTAATTAATTAATTAATTAACTGTGAGATGTTATCTATGTTAATTTGCTTGAGCATAATACTTGCTTTGGTATGTAGATTTATACTGACATATTGTGTTGTATACCTTAAGTGTATGTAATCATATAAAATTATAAATAAGAGAAACAACCAATCCAGGTGAACCTTATCTTAGAATTCATTTTATAATTTCTGGAACTTTTCTAGTTTTTTTTAATATTTAAAAAAATCCCCAAAAGAAATTTTTTTTAAAATGAAAGAATAACTACAAAGTCATTGTGAGATGTAAGCTGGGAAATTCATGATCCAATTTACATCTTTAGAAATTGTCTCCATCTGTGATTACAGAATATACGATAAGGGGATAAGAATGGACAGAAACAGGCATCTACTGCAATGGTGTACGGGAGAGATGCTGATGACTTGGACTAGGGTAGAAATGGAAAGAACTGGGTAGGTGAGAGAAAATTTGCAGGTAGAATCAGCAAAACTTATTCATAAATTCAATATAAGAAATGAGAAGGGCAGAGATGCTAAAGATAATTCCCAAGTTTCAAATGTAAGCAGATGATACCTTGTACTAATGTGAAACCTTTCACAGGATGAGAAAATCTGCAGAAAGGGCAAAGGAGTGATAAGATCTCAGGCCTATAAATGAAAAGGAATGAAAGCCAACTGAGCTGACATCTAAACTGAAAAAAAAAATTCAAAATATTTGGGAAGAGAATGAACAGTATGGGAGTCAACAGGAGCAGATTAATTTATTATTGATGTCTTGGTTTTTGATTGTCACAAAACCTAAATAGAGTAGTTTAAATTTGCACTTGTGTTTTGTTTTTTTGTTTGTTTGTTTTTGTTTTTATTTGAGGGGGGATGTATGTTGGGGATGGATCTTAGGGCCGCAAGCGTTGTAGGAAAGCACTTTTCCACTGCACTACAACCTCAAATAAAGAGCTTAAAATGTGAGTTCCATACAACAATTTAATAGCTTCAAGGGTTTTGTAAACATTCAATCAGATTAAAATGTTTATGAAATGTTATAGTTTTGCAAACTTAATAAGGCAAAGTTGACCTAATTCTGTTTCTTTCCGGAATTATTGTAGTGGAACCCATCCATCCTGCTACTCAGATTCTTGTGGCAGAGCTTATTTGTTGAGGACCAAGCTCCTCAGCTTGTCTGAAAGATCTTCAGCATAAGACCAACATTCTTCACTTCCTCCCGGTCTGCCCTCCCTTTATCCTTATGTTACAGTCCCACTGAATGTATCATATAACTCTTAAAAACAATGCTTTTCCATGACTGAACATCTTTGTGCATACCATTTCCTACTCTGGGAGCAGTCTTTGCTTACATTGTCATGTAACAAAATCCTTCCTTCCTTCTTGACTCAAAGAATATTACCCCTTCTGGGGCGATCTAACAGAATAAGGCAATTCAAGACTTGGTTGTGAAGATTGCTGAACTTCCACTGCTTTTTGTAAATCTCTCCTTTAGAAAACTGATCACACAATTGTAATTTGTAATGTTCATATTATTTGTCAGTTTCTCTTATACACTGTGGGCTCCTGGAGGAACTAACTAGCCACTTTATAGACATATTACCTACCAGAAAACTTTACATTTGTAAGTTAATTGTACAATGTCTGTCTTTCCATAATAAGCCATAGGTTCCACAAGGAAAAAGTACTCATGTCTTTCTATCATGCTAGGGCATAAGCATAGAAATTATATGACAATGTTGTGGCAGTTTCAAGGATAAGTGATATAGTAGTATGTAGGTCATATAATTAAAAATACTTAGTAGTAGGTGAGGAATGAGAGAGCCGAGGTCAAGATTGCCAGTTTTCTGGCACAGAGTCTCATGTGCTTTTATTCACTGAGATCATGATAACAAGATAAATACAAAAATGAGGATGAGTGGGAGGGTGAAGATTAGTGTTTCCTTCACTTAATATACTCATTGTTTATTAAGCATCAGGTGCTCTTTTAAATGCTTTACAAATATTAACTTATTTATTCATCTTAGAAATCCTCTGTGATAGGTATTTGTATAATTCTTTAACAGATAAGCTTGAAGCACAGATTCATTCAGAAATAGTTCAAAATTCATCCAGAAATATTCCCAAGTTCATCCAGATATTAAATGATATAAATAAGCTTCAAACTCATTGAATTTCTTCTCTAGAATCCATTTTTGTAAGCCCTATACACACTTCTGCATTCAATTTTAGATATGTTAAGTTTCAGACAAGTTAAATCTTAAACACATTGCATTTGAAATGCGCATGGAGAAACCCATTAGCTGTTAGATATCTGTATGTTTATTCATAATAGATCTTGATAAGAGAAGGCATGTGGCATAGTCTCTGCATGAATTGGGATTTAAAGAATCATTATTTTAATAGCCAAGACTAATTTATTTACTTTTCTTTAAAGACTTCAGAGGACATCCCTATATAAATCTACAGCAATCTTTATTTAAATCCTTTTTCCTCTAAAATCAATCATGCATACACTACAAGGTCCCTAAGATTCTAATCTCTTGCAAGCTCCAAGGTGGAGGAACATTTCTCTTAGCCTTGCAGTTTTCTGCCTTATGTTTCTTCCGTGGTCCCTAAAGTTTTATTACATAGGTAAACATCCTCTCCCTCAGCAAGAAATAATCTTTTCTTTTTAGTGTATAAGGAAGCAGACTGAAATTAGGTCATAATTACAAGATTCTCTTTGGAGGGCTAGTGGATGAGAGAATTCTGAAAACCCTAGGGCATATGGATCTTGAGCTCAAGAAAGAAGACTGCACTGTACATTCTGGGAATTGCTTGCATATGGGTGTGAAACCACATGGATGAGGTCAGTCAGAGAGAGAGTGTGTGTATGTTGAAAAAAATGAGTCAAAGATGACACATTGACACACTGAGATAGCCCAAGTTTATTCATTCAGCCAGTAGAGACTCTGAAAAGAAGAAAGGGTAATCTGAGGTATTAAACCAACAAAATCAGGAGAAAATGATATTTTAGAAGCTAAGCAAGTGGAGTTTAAAAAAGGAGCAGTGTGAACACTAAACAAAGATCAAATAAAATAAGGCCTCAAATTATACTGCATATTGGATTTTGCTATATAAAACTCAGTGGAGACTTTGTCTAGTGCATGTTCAGGGAAGTAGTGAATTCCAAAATTGTAGTGACCTGATGAATATCTGTAAACTACAGAAATAGAGTAGGGACCACTAGATAAATGATGATATGCAAAATCTTTCCCACCATTTCAAAAATTTAAAATCATGCCAAAATTCTACATCTCCTGACTCTTATTTATTATTTAAATAAAACATTTTTCCTATATTACAAATAAAAGTCTTATGCTTCCCAGCATTCAAAGGAAAACATTAAATCTAACTGGTTGCCTAATTCTCATTCATTGAGAGAATACAGCTTCATCAATAAGAACTTTAGGTGCCACTAAACTCTTGAAAGAGTAGTGAAATTAATTCCTTAAACTAATCTACCTTTATGTATATTCTTGTCTATTATCCTCTAGTTCTCCATAAAGCATTTTACATGCCTGGATACACAGTCTTTAAAAATAAGTAATTTTAACAAATGTATTAGGAATACCTGGTAGCATTCTGTGTCTTTCCTTTCCTTGGTATTTCTATGCAGACAAAAATGACCATCACAATTTTCTGAACATATATATTTTCTGGTGAATACCAATTAGAATAAAACCACTTGTTTGTCTCCCTAATGATACAGAAGGAAGGGGCAATCTTACTTTTAAACTAAATCATAATACAAAACAAAGAATAGAAGCCATAAACTATAATCTTACTATAATTTATTAGAAAACTGCCACTTACTTAATAAAATGAAAAAAATGGAATAGCAAACTTAAATTCACAACAGAGTAATTGATATGGTGCTTTTTCTTCCACCATAAATAAATAGAAGAGAAAATATTTGAAATAGCTGCTTCAGATATAGGACAATAGGCAACTAAGAACCTGAGAAAACCACCTGCAATTGTCTGAGATTTCTGTAAAAGGGCATTTTCAGGACTATGGCACTGGGAGGAAGATCTCAAGTAGAGCCTGGTGGTCTCACATAGATGACGAGAAAGAGATGAGAGCTTAAGGATACTCTGATGACTAGCATGTGCAGAAACCACTGGAGAAGATTGGACTTTTAAGAGAAAGAGCTTCATCAGTTTTCTTAGGGAGTCCATGAAGAGTGCTGCTGAACACTAAAATGTGTGTGCATAGGGTGAAACTCCATGAGGCCCAAGAGAGAAGAAAGACAATCAGGTATCACTTAACAGTGGGAATATGCTCTGAGCAATGTATCATTAGATGATATTACCTATGTATGAACATAATACAGGGCACTTACACAAATCTAGATGATGCGGTCTACTACACACCTATGCTGTGTGGTATATAGCCTACCTACCTAAAAAACATGTTACTTTACTGATTACTGCATGCAACTGAAATATAGTGATAAGTATTTGTGTATGTAAATGTAAGCATAGAAAAGTACAATAAAAAGATTAAAAATGGTTACTAGTGTAGGGTACTTACCATGAGTGAAGCTTTGAGGACTAGAAGTTGCTCTGAGGGAGGCACTGAGTGAGTGGAAGTGAATGTGAAGGCTGAGGACATGATTGTACACCAGTGTAGAGTTTCTGCACACTGTACACTTAGACTACACTGAATTCATGTAAAAATATTTAACTTTCTTCAGTAGTAAATTAAACCTACAATAATATTTTTTACTTTATAAATTTTAAAAAGTTTTAGCTTATTGACTCTTTTGTATCAGCACTTAGCTTAAAACACAAACACACTATGCAACTTTACAAGAATATTTGTCTTCATACTCTTATTCTATAAGCTTTTTCTACTTTAAATTTGTTTTTCATAACCCAAAATTTTTGGTTAAATACCAAGCACAAACATACACTTTAGCCTGAGCAAACACAGGGTTGGGAATATCTATACTAGTGTCTTCCACATCTTGTTCCACAGTAAAGTCTTCAGGGCAATAGCATGAACAGAGCTGTCATCTCTTGTGATGACCGAGCCTTCTTCTTCAATTATCTCCCTAAGGACCTGCTTGAGGCCCTTCTTGAGGAGGTGGCACTCTTTTCAGAAGTATGTACATGGTCATTTGCTTTTCTTTCTTTTTTTCCATCATCAATTTGCTTGAAGCAGATAATGCACCATGAACATTCCAGTCTATTAAAAATCAATTGGTCTTGAGTCTAAGTTTCCATGTTTCCAAACTTTTTAAGGAACTTGAGGAGGTCTGTGAAAGCTTCAGGTAAACCTTCAGCTAAACCTTCACCATGAAATTTCTTGGACATGTTTCCTTTTTCACTTGAACTTTCCTTTTCTCTTGCCCCTTCTTTGGCTGTGCATTGACTAGGCAGTAAGAAATTTTCAACTCTCTTATAATCTTTCAGAACCACAATCATGCATGTGGTCCATCTTTGAACATAAGGTTGTTATTGACATATGTGACTCTACTACTGAAAAATTACTGAAGAGCTGTGAACATATCACAGAAATCACAAACGGATAGGAAATACTCAAGTTCTGACCAAGTAGACACTTCCTGGCACACTCTTAGATATTCAGTAGTGATCCCAGAAATTTTGATTTGTAATGGTTAAACAGTAACACCATTCTACAACCACAAGAAAACAGACTAAAAACAAACCACAACAGTAGCACATTGGGTAATGCTGGACTTCAGGTATTGCAAGTACCTTCCCACCATGAAAACTAGAAACTGGACAGAATATATGAAACATCATATTTAGACAGTAGACAAGAGACAGCACGGGACTGTGATTTGTGAACAAAGGTGAACAAATAAGGTGAGACCTATAACTATTCTCAATTTCCACCTAGTGAAGCATCTTGGATCACAGAAGAGAGTGGTCAAAAATGGAGCACAATAGTGGGCTTACTGAGTTGAGAAGATAAAACTGGATTTCAGAGGGGCTGAGACAATTGGGAGTTTCAGGATAAAGATCTAAGGAGTAGATAGTTACACAAAAATAAATGGCATCAGAAATATTCACAAAGAAAATTTTGTCATTGGATAAATAATAAAATTTACAGGGATATACAGAAAGTGTTTAAGACCAAGCTAAGGACAACCAAGAAATTGAGAGCTGATTGACCAGGAGGCATTTGGATTCCAACAAGCTAGAGTGGAGAATACTCATTGGTCACTCAGAATTCAGCAGAAAATCCAAAAAGGCTACATCTTAATAGTAGAGTAAAAACACCAGTAGAGCAAAAGATAGCTCTAGACCTGCCTTTATGAAGCTCTTTTTAAAAATCCATCAAAGGGATAAAGAGAAATAATATAGTTGTATGGTGGAGCAAAACTTCTTCAAGGAAAATAACAAAATCCAAATATATAAAGACATGTAGTTGAAATATGCAGCCTACACTAAAACAGAAGCAGATATCTTGTGACACTTAAGCTTGATAGTGTCAACTTGATTGGCTTGGTAACCTCCCAGGTGATTGTGGAACACACTTCTGGCTGTATCAAGGTGAGTCATGGAGGCATGACCTTGGGTACTATATCTTGTTCCCTGCCCCTTCCTCTCTGGTGCTGTTTCCCAACTTTACTTCCAGCCTGCTATGAAGTATCTTTGCTCTACCACACCTTTCCCTCGAGATGTTTCTGCCTTGGGGCCCAATGATGATGGACTGAAACCTCTGAAACCATGAGCTGTATTAAACCATTCCTCCTTTATCTTGTATGTGTCAGGTATTGTGTTCCACTGACTGGCAAGTGGACTAACACACATGGCCTGCTCATTCTAGCAAGACAGAGAAAAATGAGTCAATAGGAACAGACACAGAAATAATTAAAGTAAAGGAATTAGCTAAAAGAGTGATTAGCAATTATAACTATTATTCATGTATTTAAGAGAAAATATGAACAAAATAAAAAGTATAAAATGTTTTAAAAGTGTTCAGAATGGTAGCGTGATAATGTCTGTGGACCTATCCCTTAGTGAAACAACCATAGCTGGTGAATACTATTTTTTAAAAATCATTTAATGTGGTGGAGGATGCTGCTGGGATTTCAATTGGGATTGCATTGAATCTATATAGTAGTTTTGGGAGTATGGCCATTTTCACTATGTTGATCCTTCCTACCCAGGAGCAGGGGATGTCTTTCCATTTTCTGATATCATCTTCAATCTCTCTTTTCAGAGTGCTATAGTTTTCAGAGAAGAGGTCTTTGATTTC
>NW_004624808.1:8624655-8635501 GCF_000247695.1 Heterocephalus glaber
ATACTCTTAAGTGAAATAAATAGGACACAGATGTGTAAATACCAAATAATTTCTCTAGTGTGAGAACCTGAAAGTGTAAATAAGGACTAAAAGGTATAATAGATAATGTGCAATAGGAAGAAAAGGGGCAAAGGAGAAGGTGAAGTGGGAGGGATAGGGGAAAGGAAAAAAGAGAATGGAATTAATATAAGAAAATGAAAAAATGGAAACAAAGTCTTTTTAAATAGGGAGGAATGGAGGAGTTGAAGGGAGTGCAGGGGAATGAGGACAAAAATAAGAACGAAGAGAGATTATGTAAAGGTGCAAATTTCCAATGATGAATGTCATTATATTGTACACCTAAAATGTACAAATAAAATTAATTTAAAAATATGAGAAAAGTAGAAACATGGAAACAATTTCTTTGTAAATAGGGAAGGGTAGAGGGGGTGAAGGGAGGGCAGGGGAATGGGAAAAAAATAAAAACCAAGATACATCATGTGAAGGTACAAGATCCCAATGATAAATGTAACTGTACTGTATACCTAAAATGTAGCAATAAACTAAATGGAAAAAAATAATTTAATGTCTCTGGAGATATTTTAAAGGGCATGGAGCAAATAATGTAACATGTATTCAAAATTTTTAAAGAATTTCAGTAGATACAGAGAATTTTGGTACTTAAGGCATGACCTGTCCTTATCCTTATCCTCTGATGTCAAGGTGAGGTGGGTGTGGTCAAGATGACAGGGCTCTCCCTCCGCTAACCTTCCAATGAAAGGAAACTTATCTTACTGGGAGGAGCATTTTAAAAGCATTTCTAATTTTCTCTGGCTCCAAATTGCAGAACCTCAATTCTTGGCAGATGTGACTGACAGACTGTGGTCACCTTTCTTTTATTCAGCCCTGATTCATAGGACACAAGCTCTAACCCATTCATGGAAGATGGAGAATATTGGGACTATGGTTTCCTTTATCACAGCCTAATTACATGGGAGAGATTTAACATCAGAAGAAGCAAATCAAGAAAACCAGGCCTATATGACACCCTGATTATATAGATATTGTTTTTTTGCCCAGCTCCAAAATAGCGTTTCAGAGTATAAATAATTAGCCAGTAATGGAAATAAAATGGAATCAGTTTTTTAAAAATTCAACTAATCTGAAAGGAGGCAGAAAATTGGAAAGAAATTAATGCGTTGGACAAATAAATTAAGTAACAACATGGAGGATTTTAATGTACATTAAATATGAACAGTCTAGCTTCTCCATATAAAAGGCAGATATTATCAAACCAAAAGGAAAAGCAAGCCCTAACTATAGACTAAATGTGATATGTTCTTTTTAAAACATAAATACAGATAGGCTAAAAGTTTTAAAATGAAAAAAAATGATATACAATTAGAAAACTAAGTATAAGAAGATGGATTGCCTATATAAATACTGTATAAAGTGAAATTCAGAAAACACATAATTACCAGGAATTAAGATGGATATTACAGATATAATAAAATTCCCAATTAATCAATAAAATATATACTCCTATATGTTTATCCATATAGTATTAGGGCTTCAAAACACATGAAGAAAGAACTGACAATGTTGAAACAGTAAACGGACAAATATTCAGGTGAAATAGAAAGAAAATGAGTATAGCTATAGATGAGCTGAACAACACCATCAAATTATGTTTATAAAAATTATCTACCTGATAAGGGAAGAATACACATTCCTGTCAAATGTACATGTATAACTCACCCAGACAAACCACATGCTGGGTAAAATAAAAATCCCAATCAGTTTTAAATTGTTGAAATCATGTAGAATGTGTTCCTTGAATATTCTGAAATTGTTAGAAATAAAAAAGCAGAAGTCGAAGTAATACTTAAGTATTTGGAAATTGAACAACGCGACACATTAAAGATGACTCAACTAACAAATTAAAAATAAAATAAAACAAAAGTAAATCTGATATAAAAATGTGACATATCAAAATTGGTGGGAAACAGTTAAAGTAGTGCTTAGAAAATACCACTAAATAATTATATGAATAATTAAAAATAGCAGATTAATGACTAAAGCCTCCATCTGGAAGCATTAGTAAAATTGTAAAAAATTAACCCTAAAGTTAAGAGGAAAATAAATATTTAAGATAAGATTTTAAATAAATGAAGTGGAACATAGAAAGAAAGAAAAAAGAAATTGGGAGAAAGAAAGAAAGAAAGAATGAAAGAAAGAAAGAATGAAAGAAAGAAAGAAAGAAAGAGAGAGAGGAAGGAAGGAAGGAAGAAAGAAAGAAAGAAAGAAAGAAAGAGAAAGAAAGAGAAAGAGGAAGAAGGAAAGGAGAAAGAAAAGGAGGGAGGGAGAGAAGAAAAGAAAACTCAAAGATACCAAAAGTTTATCTGAATGCATCAATAAAATTGATAAATCTCTAGTTGAACTGATTAGGAAGAAAGAGAGAAGACATAAATTACCAGTATGATAAATAGGGGATGTCACTATGGACATTAAAACATGAAAAGAATAATAAAGGAATGTAAGGGTTGATGGAAAATTACAATGTTTAATTCAGTAAAAGACATCACCATTAATCTCCTCAAAATACTCTCCCTCATTTCAAACACACTTATCCCATTGATCTTGCTACTTCCTGAAGCAGTTCTGGAAGTCCTCTTTCATAAATGTCTATGGTTGTGCTGTCATGCTTTTAAGACTGAACAGTATTCCATAGTGTGTGTGTGTGTGTGTATGTATCACATTTTAATTATACATTTATCTATTAATGAACACTTAGGAGGATTCCATATCTTGGCTATTGTGAGTACCACAGCAATGAATATGGGAATATAAATATGTCTAATGTCTAGAATGAAAATAGACCCTCAGCCCACAACAGATACAAAAATCAATTCTAAATTTAACTATTAGGTGTACATTTAAAGGAAATGATCAATTTTTTATCTTACACATTTTTAAGAGTTGAGATTAAATCCATATATCATAAACTCACAATTTAAAGTATATATCTTAGTAGTTTTTGTGTGTATGTGCATGTATGTGTTTGTTTTGTTTTTTAGTGCTGGGAATTGAACCCAGAGCCTTATGTGTACTAAACACATGTTCTTCCAAAGCTCCACCTCCAGCCCCTGTTCAGTAGTTTTCAACATATTCACAAGATTATGCCAATATCAACACTATGTAATTGCAGATTTTCATCATCACAGGTAAAACCCTTTATTCACTAGCAGTTCTTCACCATTTATCATTTCCTCCTCTTCTTTAATCCTAGCAACCACCAATATACTTTCTGCCTCTATGAATTTACCTATATTGAAAATTTCATATAAGTAGGATGATACAATAGATAGCTTTTTGTATCTGACTTCTGTCATCTTAATAAAGGACAACTATTTTTTCCAAGTGGCTGCACCATTTCACATTTCCACCAGGAGTTTACACAAGTTCCATTTTTTCATACCCCAGCCAACACTTGTTAGTATTTATTTATCTTGTAGTTATGGCCATTCTAGTCTAGGTAAAGTTGTGTCCCATTATTGTTTTGATTTGTATTTCTTTTATGGCTAGTAATATCAAGTATCTTTTGCTGTGTCTATTGGATATTTACATACTTTCTATGGACAAATATTTACCCAAATCGTTTGTCCATTTTAAATAGAGTTCTTAATCTCCTATTGTGGAGTTTCAGAGAATTCTTTACATAGTACTGACATAAGATCATTATCATATAAGATTTGCAAATAAGTTTAAGCATTCTTTAAGATCCTATCACTTTACTTCTAGTACCCTTTCATCCATAAGACTTTAATTTTGATCAAGTTCAGTTATTTATGCATTGTCATATCTAAGAAACCATCATCTAATCCCAAGTCGTGAACACTTACACTGTTTTCTTCTAAGATTTTTACAGTATTATCTCTTACAGTTAAGACTATTGTAATTTGCATTGTTTATACACAGTAAGACAGAAGGCTAAGTTAATTCTTTGCATGCAAATATTCAGTTTTCCTGATATCATTTTATGAATGACTACATTCTTTGATCATTGAATTCTCTTGGCACCTTTGGCAAGAATCACTTGACAAAAATTAATGGGTTTATGTCTGGACTTCCAGTTCTATCCTATAGTTTCTCCTGTTACCCTCATGCTAATACCACAATGTCTTGATTGCAAGTCTTGTAGTAGGTTTTGACATTGGAAAATGGATGCCTTCCAGATTTGTGAGGTTTTGCTTTTTCCTGATTGCTTTTACCTGTTCTGAATTCCTTGGATTTCCATTTGAATTTTTGGATCAGCATGTCCATTTTGGTGTATCAGTATGCTTTCAAGTCCCCTGAAAACATCTCCTTCCTCAGATTTGCCTTTTAATTTTGTATTAGTTTCTTGTTCACCCCAACTGTTATCCAACATCTCAGGTATCCGTGATGTTCAACTATTGCTGCTGATAGTTTTTGACATATGTCTTGGGTGAAAGTGTTGCAGCAAACAAGTCAAGTTACATAAAGGCATGTCCTATAAATTGTGTCTTTCAGGGAACCACCAAACAGGTCAAATAATGACAATTCTCTGACAATGAGGCTTTAGATGAGTTTTGACTCCTCCCTCTCACAACCTCCACTTGCCAGTTGCCAACAGCCTGATGCTTTTCATCTTTATTGCTGGTTATTGGTTTTCAATGTCACTCCAGAGCTGGGGAAAAGGTGATAGAAAAGGATAATTTTAATTTTTTTCCAATTTTTATATTAGTACATGTTTGTAGTATATAATCATTACATTCTTCATGGGGAGTTGTACATGTACATTACACATCTTAATTCTTTTCTCATGTCCTTCCTCTCCATCCCCTTCCCCTTTCCCTCCATCTTTTGGTTCCCCCATTTGCAAAAGACCTATCTCCCTATTTTTTATTATCTATTTTTTATTTTACTCTTTATTTATATTTTGGGGTTTCTCATATAAGAGAAATTATGTGATATTTAAGTTTGTGTGTTTGATTTATCTCACTTAACATTATTGTCTCAAGGTGATTCCATTTTCCTACAAATGACTCAAGTTTATCTTTCTTTATGGGAGAGTAGTACTCTATTGTGTATAAATACCAATTTGTCTGTTGATGGAAATATAGGCTGCTTCAAAGATTTAGCTATTATGAATTGTGCTGCTCTAGTCATAGGTATGCATGTAGCAGTCTTTAAAAGTTTGGAGACGTTACCTAGAAGGTGAATAGCTAGATCAAATGGAATTTCTATTTTTAGTTTTTTGAGGAATCTCCATACTAATATCCATAGTGGTTGTACTAGTTTACACTCCTACCAACAATGTTGAAGGGTTACTTAATTTAAAACACCATAAATATCACTGTTCTTGATATGTTCCAGCCATTCTTCATGAATATGTGCTTTCCATATTTATGCAATCCTTTAGTTAATATTTGAAGTTTTGAGAAAAGATGATTCTGACAATATTTTCCAGTGTCCTCATTGGTCTTATAGAGGGGAGGATTTTAGCTGGTAGTTACTGTGTCATTGCCACTATATCACTGGACATTAAGATTGCAACTCCTATACCATTCTACATCTTTGATGTCATTAAATTGCCTAACAAAGTTGTTTTACCTGATTGACAAAGTTAACCAGCTTTGCAAAGTCCTGGAGAGAGTTTTAAGAATTAAAAGTCAAAAGCATGATGACAATTTCAACATAATCTTAATGAGTAAAGAATATGAAAAAAATGCTAAAATATATGTGCCCTAACATTTAAGAAAGTTGGTAAGGCAAAGGTAGTTATTTTGGCACAGTAAAAAATTGGCACTTCAACATTGCATGGACTTATCCCATTTGGTAGAAAGCAGAAGAAATGTCACAGTTTTTCACACTACACCAATAGATCTATCTTAAAGAAATCAAGCTGTGAAAACCATCATTGTACCACACATTCTACTGTTACACAGATCTTGAGTATGTTTATTTTCTAATGTGTCTTCCTCAAATCAGCAATAATGTATTCCCTATTGGACTCTCAGGTGCTATCCTCACTCAAAAATTTTCAGATTAGTCATATTAACTGCATTCATTAATAACTTAATCAGAAAATAATTAGAAAATGATGAGCATCTCATTGCAATTACTTTCATTAAAATGGTATAACTGTGCTACAAAGAGGCTTCTGGCCATATCCAAGTAAAGTATATGTGACTTTGCAGTTGACTTTCAAAATTTATGAATGACTTTTTCTTTTTGGAAATGTCCTAGTTTTTTTTATCCCTTTGCACCCCTCTCCTTTAGTTGGCCAACTACCTCTCAAACCTTTATTTCTCCATCTCTTCCTAGAGTGCCTCTCCCTCCTTCTTAAACTTTAGTATTCCCAGTGCATCCTCAATACTAGAATGTTATGCACATCCATGCTTCAGTTACCATCTGTGAGATGATAAATCCAGATCTACATTTTGAACCATGGTCTTTCTCTTGGGCTTTCCCTTCAGAGTATCTAGTGGTTCATTGGCTATTTCTTCCTAAGCTATCCACAGGTACCTATAATGTAGCATGTCTAGAAATGAACTGACATTTTCCTCATTGCAAGCCCTGGACACAAACTAGTGGATTAGTAGAGCCATATCATCAAAACATGCAGAGGAATAGCCACAAGTAAACAAATGTTAGTTGGGTAGAAACAAAACGGGAAACAAAAATACTTCCAGAAATCATATGCAAACAATCAACCACTTCTTAAGAGTAAAATAGGAGTTAGTACCACTGCTTGTTTGAAAAAGCACAAGCAAATCTCTGATAGTAGAATGAAGAAAGCTTTTAAAATTACCAAGTCATGAATTCTTAGGCATAAAAAGTTCTACATGGCCAGGTCAGTGCAATGATAGTTCAGAGAAATTTTGGTGCAGTTCTAAGGGACATGGCTTACTCCAGGATCAGGTTATCCTTAAGTAAATGGTTTGTGGTTCAAACAAGGAGCAAAAAACCATCTGAGACCTAATGTTGAAGAGCATGTGTCCTCTGGTAAAAGGACCAGAACATTAGAAAGACAGGATAAGTCAACAGGTTAAGCTTTAAGAAGTGTTTACTAATGTATAAGTGACACAGGAGGACTTGAATGGTTCCTGCAATGCTTCAAGGCAAGCCATGCTCAACAGACAAACGTGTGTATTTGCAACTTACCATTTTCCTAGTGAATGCTATGGAAAGACCATCTATGAAGCACAGAGAGGACAAGAAACATTCATTCAAACACCCAGTTAGTAGAAGGACATTTCTGAGATTCCTAACTTTTGATGTGGTGCTATTTCTGTTAGAATATATTCATTTAGTCTGTGATGAAATAGTTATTTTACACAGTGATCATGTATGGGCTACACTGCAGTGGACATGAGAGGGGGACTGTACCACAGAAAAGATGAAAGGTACAATTACCAAATATCCAAAGAGTTCAGCCATTGACAAAAAAGTTTTCCTAATCTTTTGGTAGGCAGAGGTAGATAAATACCTAAGCTATTTAAAATCCAGCCAAACAGTGCCACAGTGGAGATGTTTACTCGCTCATTTGGGTATATGATTTTATTGCAAATTATTGCATAAAATCTTTTGTTAAAAATTTTTATTAGTATATTTTGGCCATATATAATGCTTACATATATCTTAGGGAGTAGGTAAATGTACTTTGCCTAACTTGATTCATTTTATAAAACAACTTTGGTAGGAAATGGGTTAAAGTCCCTTAAAAATCTACAAAAATACATGCCATTAGAAGTCAACCTCTGCCTCATTTGCCTTGCCAGCTGCTGTGTCTGTGCAGACACTAGCAATCTCAGGCTGCACTGTCCCCCCACAGAGGAGGAGATGTTACACAATGGAAATCTACTTACCCAACTCACTTGTTTTTAGCCAGGGCCATTTTTATCATCTTGAGTTCCTCGGGATTGAATGCTTACGAACCAAATGCCAATCAAATGACTAGGTGCAAGATTATGGCTGAACAGTTCATTTAATCTATTTATGTAATTGCTTATGTGTTGCACTTTGAGGTTTCCCTGCAACCACACACAGGATCCCCTACCATGTAAGAGAACAGCATGCAAAGTAGGCCTACGGAGGTTAAAGGCTTATTAAAGCTGAGTTCCCTCTGAAATCATCTGCAAACTCGGCTGAGGATGTCTAGTGTGTGGCATTCTCCTCAGAGCTGCACACAAATTTAAGTGGGAAGGAAATTTGTGGAAATTCTCAAGATTCCACTCTGTGATTCTGAAAGTGGAGGGATTCTTAAATGACACTTTTTTTTGCCTCCTCTTCCTCCTACCCCAACTCTACCTCCTGCCAAAGATCTATTCTCACCACCTGAAGAGGAGGAGAGCTAGCTCAGCAAGGGGACAACCCATGGGCCTCTCTGAGACAAGTACCCATGGGCACTTCTCATTTAATCCTCAGAAAAAAATCTAGAAAGTAGGGCTTACTCATATCTCTGTTTTAAAGATGAGAACAGAGTCTCCAAGCAATACACTGATCTGCCTATGGGCATGCAGCTGGAGCAAGCAGAGGCAAGAATACAACCTAAGTAATGTGACTTCAATTCCCATGCTCTTTCTACTGTATTGAGCTGCCTTTCAAATAAGCCAGCTCCAATGCCACTTCCTCCATGAAGTCTTCCAACTCACACTCTGGCCTGAACTTTCCTCTGCCCTCAAAGTTTATTGAATAATATCTTAAAAATGTGTGTGTGTGTGTGTGTGTGTGTGTGTGTCTATCTGTCTGTCTGTCTGTGTCCCTTTTCCAAGGCACCCTTGGAAGGTAGGCTATGTTTTGAATACTGAGAAGAGAGTCACAGATGCCCATTACAGGACTGTTGTTGAATAGGTTCTTAGTATTGATTGGAAGGAGATAAAATTTGCCTTTTTAAAATATCTTCTTAAAATTCATACACCAAACAACTGTTATAAAATGTATAACTCAGTGCCATTTAGTACTTTTGCAATATAGTGCAATAATCACCTTTGTTTAGTTCCAGGATGCTTTTTTTTCATCCCCCAAAGAAAATATATGCATGAGGACATTATTCCTTATTCCCACTTCCAGTGAAAAACATTATTCTGCTTTCTGTCTTTATGAATCTACCTATTCTGGGTATTTCATATAAATGGAATCATACAATATATGACTTGTTGCATTTGGTTTATGTCATTTAGCATAATGTTTTGAGGTTTATCTATGTTGAGATTCATCTATGTTAAATTTTATGGCTGAATAATATTCCATTGTATTAGTACACCAGATTCTGTTTATCTGTTCATCAACTGATGGACAACTGGGTTGTTTCTAGCTTTTGGCTATTTTGGATAATGCTGCTATGAACATTTCCGTACAAGAATATGTTATAATAAATACCTATTTTCAATTCTTCTTAGAACTAAGAGGGGAATTTCTACATTGTATGTTAGCTATATGTTTAACATTTTAAGGAAGCACAAATTCTTTTCCAAAGTGGATGCATTATTTTACAACTATAGTAGGAATGTCTGATGTTTCCAGTTTCTGCACGTGCTCACCAACACTTATTTCTCTGTTTTAAATCACAGCCATTCTATTGTGTGAAGTGTTATCTCATTGTGGTTTGGATTTACATTCACTTAATAACTACTGATGTTAAGCATCTTTCATGTGCTTATTGATCATTTATGCATCTTTTTTGAAGAATTGTTTATTCTAGTCCTTATTCCATTAAATATTTGTTTTTCCTAAGTTGTATTTTTATTACATTCTGCATATTAAACCTTTTACAAATACAAGATTTTAAAATACTTTATCTCATTTTCTAGATTGTCTTATCACTTTGTTGATAAGGTATAATCTTTTTCTGTTGTTGCTCAGGCTATTAGTGATATATATCACCATATATATATATATTTATATATATATCACTATATATATAACCAAATTCAAGATGATGAAGATTTACTGCTGCTTTAATCTAAGAATTCATAGCCTTAGCTCTTAAATTTAAACCACTGCTCTATTTGAAACATTTTTTAAATCTAGTGTGAGGAAGGGATGCAACATTATTTTGTATGGGTATATAGTTGCTCCAACATCATTTGTTGAAGAGAATACTTTCTGGAAATTAAATTGGCCATGGGTGTCTGTCTGGGTTTATTTCTGGACTCTCAATTATATTCCATTGGTCAATATATCTTTCCTTATGCAATGGTCATACTCTTCTGATCATTGAAGATTGCACCAATTTTTGAAATTAGAAAATGTCAGTTCCAAAATCTGTTATTTTTAAATATTGTTTTAGCTATAAAGGGCCTTTTTCAGCTTCATATGAATTTAATAATAAGCTGAGCTTTGTTTTTTTTTTAGGTACAGGAGATTGAACCCAGAACCTTCACATTGAGTCACATTTCCACCATGTTTTATTTTTTATTTTAAGAGAGGGTCTCACTAAATTGCTAAGTTGTCTAGGCTGAGCTCAACCTTTTGATCCTACTGCCTCAACCTCCCAGAGTGCTGAGATTATAGGCAAGCACCACTACACCCAACCTAGATTCAACTTTTAATTTCTGAATTTTAATTACCTTGATAGTATAGATTGCTTTGTGTAGAACTGTCATCTTAAAAATAGTAAGTCTTCTAATCCATGAGCACAACTGTCTTTCCAATTAAATATTATTTATTTTTTAAAATATTTTGATTTTGTGACATTCTAGCTTTCAAATAATGTCACAATTTGTCCACAATTCAGATATTTATCTTTTCTTTTCAGGCTTTTCTATATCTATGTCATATCTGAATCTCATTCTTATGATAATTATGACTCTTTTGATTCTATTTCTTTTATAATGCCCTA
>NW_004624808.1:8689278-8705747 GCF_000247695.1 Heterocephalus glaber
TAAAGCAAATGTGTTTTTTTAATAAAATGGAGTACTACTCAGCCATAAAAAATGAGAAATTAGAGACATTTATAGCTAAGTGGATGTACATTGAGGCAATACTCTTAAGTGAAATAAATAGGACACACATGTATAAACACAGAACTATATTCAGAGCTCTTTCTCTGCTTTTATTATTTTGAGATGTCTCTCTATGTTGCTAAGTTTCTCTGGTTGTCTCACATTTTCAATCTTCTTGCCTCGCTGTTCCAGAATACTGGGATTATAGGCATGTGCCACCACTTCCAGCAGTGTTTTTATTTTTAAATCTGGAAAGCCTACTTCAGTGCCCTCTTCCCCACTGCCCATACTTAAGGCACCCAGCTTTGCCTACTTCACATTAAGGACAGGTTACAAAACTTGAGATCTCCTGTCCTCTGCTTTTTGTTTGGGTTTCCTGAATGAGAAGTACTACAATTAGACACAAAGATGGAAGGAGAAGGAAGCCAACCACTTATCCCTCCTCTTCATGGTTCTAGTCATTACATTCATTACTGACTACAAATCTTCCTTAATTGTCTCTTTTCCATAGCTCAAAGAATTCTCCAGATTATGGATTCCGTTTCTTCCACTGTTCCCTCCCGACTTGGGGGGTAGAAGGATTTTCCAAAAATGCAGATTCCTAAGGTTTTAGCAACCAATGATATTTTCTTAACCCTGACCATGATTCTATAACAAATCTCTTCATTCATTAATTTTCAGCTATACTCTGAATGTGTTACTTGTGCCTCAGTTGATACAATCTTCAATGGCATAGCACAAACATTCACAATATAAATATACCTACCATTTTGGGTCTATCCATTACAAAACCTATAGAACCAGACCAGATAATTTCTTGGTGCAAGTAAAATTTCACCTTAGCTTCAGGAAAAGCCTCACCCAAGAAAAATACTGCCACTGTTAGTGATGACCACAGCTCAGTGATCCTGAGACACTTAATAAGTCCCAAGATCAATGATGTTTAGGTGTATCGGTGCAGCCAGCTACTTAATAGCTGCTGGCTGCTGTATGAATCACTCTGATAGCAAAGGAAGATGCTTCCAGATCTGTCTGAGCATAATACATTCTAGAAGCCTGCAGATCTGTAAGCCACACTGGGCAGCATCAAGAAGGAGGCTCTCTGTCCTGATGCCTTTAGAGACCAGCCCTTTCTGCAGAGGAGGAAAATCTTCCCATGAAAGCTGGGCACAGTGGCACATGCTTGTAATCCCAGCTACTTGGGAGGCTGAGGCAGAAGGATCACAAGATCGATGTAGTGTTGGACAGCTTAGCAAGATCCTGTCTCAAAGTAACATATTTTAAAAGGTAAGAGGGGGAACTGGGGTTATAGCTCAGTTTTAGTGTACCTGTTATTATGAGCCCCATTACCAGAAAAAAATCCATGAAATACCAAGTCCAAGTCCATTGAGATTTTCAGTCAAAAATTGTCCTCACTAGTTTTTACTCAGCTTTCTCAGTAGCATCTTCAGGCACATCCTAGACATGTATTCATTCCCTCCTTTGTTTGAGTGTTCTGGCATGCATTCCTGTAGTGAACATGTGTTGAGTACCTAATATGTGTCAAGCACCATAGTAGATGCTATGATAGTTGAATTATGGCCTGGTCCTCGAATAGCTTACATTTTAGTGGACAGACAGATATGTACACAAAACTAGGCAAAAGGATGTTCCTCCATCTACTGACTGCTACTAATACAGGGAAGAACAACACAAAGGAGACAGCACATTTCAGAGGAAACGGCCCTTGAGGTTAGTTTGGGAAATTGAATATGAATTCACATGACAGGCTCTCTAGAAGAGGCAGCAGTGTGAGCAAAGGCATAGGGCATACTGTAGCAAGGAGGCCTCTAGGGTCTGCAAACATCACAGTATGTAGTGCATTTTGGGGACAGTGTCATGGAGAAGTAGGCAAGAGAGCCCCATCCTGAAGGTCACCATGTGCCATACTAAAGATTTTGAGCTTGAATATAATAAGAATGATAGAAAGCACTACTATGGTTCTTAATGTGTACCAGGGACTGCTCTAAGTGCCTTGTATAGTGTAGGCTCTAAATAAACCTGTGAGGTAACTGATATGTTTTCTCATTTTACACATGAGGCAACTGAAACAGAGAGGTTAGAAGATTTGTACAACTTGACACTCCAAAATTAATATTTTTTATCATTATGTTCTAACATGTTCCAGGCATTGGGGAGACAATAGCAAAGAAAATCAGATCTTTGCCTCCGAGGTTCACAAAGTCTAGGGGAAACAGACTCAAACACCTGGATTTATAAGACAAGGTGATTGCAAATCCCCTTCGCTTTGGACACTCTCCCACATTAAGCCAATCCCGCTCACTGTTGACTGATTGTCAACAATCCCCAACTTGTTGACAGTGCTTCTGATAGCTCTCTCTTCTGTTCACAATTTGACACCTCCACTTGGCACACAAGACTTCGCTTCTATTCTGTGGTGTATCTGGCAGACAGATCCTCTTCCAGTGTTGGGTCAGTGTGTGTTACATTGCTGGCACTCCCTGCTGAGACCTGAACTGGGTCCATAGGCTGTCACCCCTGGCCCTGAGCCACAGGCTAGCCACTGGTCTCACCCCCTGTGAGAAAGAGATTTGGACATTTTCCTTGAAACAATGAATTCCAAAAGAATTCTTGTTACCATGGCAACAAGGATAAGCTGGCAGCTGCCTTCTAATCCCTGGCTGGTGAACATGGCATTGAGGGAGGAAAACAGACCTCTGGAGCAGGTGTTGCCCTTCTTACCCCAGTTGGATGAGGAGGGGAAAAGCTGGTTGCTCTGTGCTGGTGAAGGCTGAAGGATCCTCAGCTCTGACCCTTGCTAAACTGCCTCAATTAGTGTAAGCAGCTTCAACCCTTTATGGACACATAGGAGAATGTTTGGGGGCAGAGGGAAGAACTAGAAAAGAAGTAATTTATACTTTACTTAACAAGTCAAAAATATATTGTAATTAATAGCTAACAATTACCTTGTACTAAGCACTTTACATATATTATCACTTTCATTTAACCCTCAAAAACTTCTGCAAAGTAGATATTAGAATTATCTTCAATTTACATATATATAGAAAGTGAAGATCAGAAAAATTAGACAATATGCTCAAAAATATAGCTAAAATAGGGCAGAACAATGCTCAATCCTAATCTGTCTGACTCCAAAGCCCGTACTTTGAACATTCCTTCTATATTGTAAAATTTCATAATTCCTTCTAGGAGTCTTCACGGGAGTTTTGGTCAATTTGTGAGTTATTTGATGAAACTTTCTGGGAAAATAGAGCTGATAAGTGGAGAAAATCATGCCATGTGTTTGGCACGGTGGGTATTGTGTGACACTGTGTAGAACAGGTCACCTGGGGCATAAGGCCCAGTACAACTGATTCTGCGAAACGACACAGCCAGCCAGCACCAGAGGAAGCATGGTATTTAATCCTGATCCAAGATGCATCTAATTCCAGAACTATCCCAATGTATTGCATACCAGTCACAGTGAAACTAATGGATTCTGAGGAAATGCCCAGCTTGACGTCCCATTTCAGCTCATGCCTTCATCCACTAGTGAACAGAGTAGAAGGACACCTGTACCTTGGAGAGATGTCAGTCAGCAGCCTATCCCTGTTCAGTGCCCCTCAGAGGGAATGCTTACAGTATCTATATTCTTACCATCCTTGGCCATATGTGGCTGGAAACCCACGAAACTCCACTCCACTACATCTAGTCCCTGACTTGTGTTGACTTGACATTTTTTCCACTTTGCAATGGTGCACAAGTGATAGGAATTCAGTACAAGCCATCCTTGAGGTTTGGAATTTTTATCTTTCTCAGCCTAGGATACAAAGCGTCATCCTCTCTTATAATACTAGGCAGCTGCTCTCTGTAGGCCACTCTGCCATAATGAAAGTAAACAACTAACACTCTACAGTATATGGTGTTGCCAGCTTTTTTGGATAGAGATGGAGATATGGTAACACCTTGATCCACAAACATTTCTGTTTGTAAACAATTTGGTTGGTAAACAAAAGCATTTGGCAAAATTTTGCTTCTCTTCGCAAACTCCGCATCTCATGACAAACACGACCATGGCCATCTTCCCCATACAAAAACAAATGCAGCTATCTTCCCCAAAGTTATAAAACAAATTAAGTTCATAAATTGAGGTACCACTGTATTTAACAAGTTACATGAGATATTCAACATTTTATTAAAATAAAGGCTATATGTTAGATGGTGTTGCCCAAATGCAAGCTAAAGTAAATTTTCTGAGCACATTCAAATAGGTTAGGTGAAGCTATGATGTTCAGTAGGTTAGGTCTATTAAAATCACTTTCAACTTATGATGGATTTATCAAAATGCAACCCCATCATCTGTTGAAAGGCATCTGTATGTTGCCAGCAAGGGGACATCTGACTATTCAGTACCCACTCCCATTCTTACATTTTTAGACTATCCTATTGCTAACCTTGGTGGTAAGCAGGGATTTAGGTCTCATAAAGGAATCTGAAAATGCAAGATATTTACTCTTACTACCTGGGAGCTAAGTCATGAGCATGTGTCCTTTGCTAGACAAATCAGTTGTTCTCAATCTTGGAATCAAATGGCATAAAGCATCAGGCTTGTTTTGAAATATCTCAACCCGTAGGTGGGAGCAATCTGCCTGTGTTCAACAGCAAGAAGATTACCACGTTAACCAGCTGGCTCCTGGGTGTGAATGGTTGGATACATAGACATTTGTGTTTTAGCAGCTCTGAAAAATCACAACTCATCCCCAAACCTTTTTCTCTGAGGTTAGAGTGAAAAAAGTGAGCTAGTTAAGATTAAGATTTCAAAGGTAGAGAAGTTGTTAGTGATAACAAAGACAACATGGTGATTATACAAGTAGCTAAAATAAAGCAAAACTAAAGATCTCTGACTATGGAAGATGAGGAACTGTCTGCTGCATTGTCTGTGTAGGTAATGAAGTCTTAGATGACACAATCATAGGACAATAAAAATGTTTAGAAAACTTGAAAGGCTATGCTGAATGGACTAGGAAGTTAGTTTCTACTAGTACAAAGAGGAGTAAGGGGCTGTAATATGTATACACACACACACACACACACACACACACACAGTTTGGAAGTCTAAAAGTCCAAGCTAAGGTGTTGACAGGGTTGGTTCCTGCTAAGTGCAGTGAGATAAAGATCTGTTTCAGGTCTCTGCCTTTGGCTTGTAGACAGCCACCTTCTTCTTATGCCTCTTCACACTGTCTTTTCTTTATGTGTCTGTCTCATTATTCGAATTTCCCCCTTTTTATAAGGACAACCGTCACTTTGGATTAGAGATCATCCTTCTGGCCTCATTTTAACTTGATTATCTCTATAAAGATGCTATACTGAAGTACCACAGGTAAGGATTCCAGCATATCGTTTTGGAGAGGATATAGTGCAATTCATATCATATCTCTCTTTCCTTCTCTTTCATGAGGAGCATATTCCTTTTCAGTCTTTCCTATCAGTGAAGCAGTGGTGCATTAAGCTCATTAGAATCACCCTGGAAACTTAAAAATCTTTATCCTCAGGTCACATTCCAGACCATTTAAACCAGAATCTCCAAAGAAGGCACACTGATATTTGTTGATTGCTTATCTTGAACATTTTATATGAATAATATCCTTTGATTTTCAAGCTTTATAATGTGAAATAGTGTCATCATCATCATCATCATCATCATCATCATCATCATTACTATACAAATGAAAAAACAGGTTGATTACACAGCTTGTAAGTGATGAAACAGGGTTTGTAATTTTGAAAATATGCACTCTTAGCCACCATTTTATATTGCCCCAGAAACAATTTCTGCACATGTTCATTTTCTTGTCTGGAACATATGGAAGATAGACTTGAGATAAGTAAATATGCCTACTTAAAAACTACAATGTTCTTTTTGGGGGGATACCAGGGATCAAACTCGGGACCTTTTGCTTACAAGGCAGGTGTCAGAACCACTGAGGAGCCACTGAACTGTATCCCCAGCCCTATAATGTTCTTGTAAAAATAAAAAAAAAAAGAGGGAGACAGAACATGCTCCAAAATCTCCCTCTGGTCTAGCATTCTATGTGGTCTATGACTCTGTAAAGAATTTAGAATCATTGAAAACCCATGCCAAGTCAATAGGCCCACAAGCAGTGAAAACAACAACAAAAAAATTGGGAGACAACTGTAGTTGCAAAAACTCAGGGATTAGAGAAATTGTCTGAAAGTCATGTCTGAGGCAAAATCATGAACCAGGCTGAGAACCTATGGGAGCTCAGAAATCTTTCAAGAAGTAGAGTGTAAAGTTGGTACAAGAAAGCCATGAAAAGTAGAAATACTTTGAAGCCCTGTGTTTATGTAACAGTGATCAACACTGAACAAGTATGAAACAGGCTTATCAGAATAAAGGAGGTGCGCCAGATGTAATAATAATAACCAATATGAATGTTCACTCTCATAGAAGGGAAAAGAAATTAACTAAAAAATAATATTAGACAAAATGCAGCTGTGACTTTCAAGGAAGTTGTTTTGTTTTTATTTCTTTCGTTTTGGCATTGATTTGTTGATTGTAGTAAGAACACTTGACATGAGATTTATCTGCTTAAAAATTTAAAACTCATCCATAGAAAATATATTCCCACCTGTAGGTGGGAAGAGAATCCTTACAGAAGCTTTAGAGAAGTCTTTACATGTATTTTCTATAGCCAAGGAAACAATAATTATATGAACTTCAGGAACATTAAAAGTCTTTGCATTGTCAGGTCTAACATTTCGTGTGCTTCCTTGACATCTTTGAGCCTCAGAAGACCCGAGTCCTGACCGTAAGCTCCCTTGCTCTCACCAGCTGTACCCCCACTGAGTAATAAAGGCTCCTCTCCCCTAAAGTGTCATACCAGCTATATTCTAACTAGTTCTCAAGCTAATGTGTTTCACCTTCCTGTCACAATGTGAAATTATTCAAATAAATCAATCACACCCTCCTATGGAACCAGGTGTCACTCTATTATGGCTTGTGTCTAGATGTCCCCCAAAAGTCTCATGTGGTCATAGGTGGGGCTTTTTTTAGACATGGCTGGATCTGGGGTATGTGATGCTGGGATTAAGGTGCATGATTACTGAATTAGTCCACTGATTGATTAAGCATAGTTCTGGGTGTAGATAATGGAGTGGGCCACCCTGGGTATGGGTGGCACCACCCAAAAGGCAAGTAGCCTGGAAGGAATAAAAGAGAGAGGCAGGCTGTTGCTGCTGCTTCCCTGCCTTCTGCATGCCACATCATCAACTGCTTTTTCTCTGCGATGCCCCTCTACCATGTTACCCTGCCTTGGAGCCAGCTGACTATGGACTGAACCTTTACAACTGTGAGCTGAAATAACCTTCCCTTCTTTAACTTATGGGCATTTGGTATTTTGTCTCAGCAATAAGAAAAGTAAGACACACTCCATAGGCCTTGCTTGTTTATTCTGTCCCCAAATACAACCATCTGTAACCCTGTGTGTCCTACCTCATCCTCCTTTAGAACTGTCTGTTTAATAACTTTTGCTTGATTTCATTGGCCTAATGCTGATTTGGCCTTCTTATAATATTTGGGAATAGGATCTTTCCTCTCACCAAAGGGGTCAATAGGAAAAAATCAAGAGTCTTTGGAGAATAGTGTTCCCCAAACTGTGATCAGGGGACTGAATGCCTATGTCAGAATTACCCAGCGAACTTTTTGAAATGCATATCATTTGGCCTTATACTTCCTCAGACTTACTGAAGATGCCTGGAGATAGGGCCTGGGAATTTGCTTGCCATTTTTATTGGTCAGGTTTTCTAGAATACAGATTCTGAGATGGAGATGCAAAGATGTTATGTAAGGTGCTTATGAGATCAAAACCTGTGGGGATGTCAAGAAAAAGAAAGCAGGACTGTACAGAAAGAGAAGCTGAAATATGATACAGTCTCAAGAAAGAGCTCAGCCAATGCCATGGTGAGCTTTAAAATAGAGATGGCTCCTTGGAGTTGCTTCAGTTGGGGCAAGGGTACGAAGTCTTTACAGCCAATCATAGACCAGACGTTGCCCACAGATTGAACCCACAATAGCAAATATGACCTTGGTTGGAACAGATTTCTTCAGGGAAGGACAATTTCTCCACAGAGATGACAGTTGAGCAGCATTCCCTTCTGTCATTCATTCTTGAGAGTGAGCTTGATAGCATATTCCACCTTCCACTATTATCTACATATTATGTTCTCAGTTCTACTTCTTCATATATGTTCTTGCACTAACTCCTACAGGTGGGTCTCTATTACTGAAAAAACTTAAAGGTTAGTGGGATAAACTACAGAGTGCTACTGAAACTGGATTCAGTGCCATGGCAATGTTCATCATCTCTCTCCTCTAATATCCATTCTAGATTCATCTCAACCACAACAAATTCCTGTGCCAATCTAGCTGGTTTATTGTTGGCATGATCCAGACCCTCATTTTGAGTGGTCACCATGCCTTCTCAGATCATGGCTGCTGCTTTTATCCATTAATCTTCAAAATTTCTAGTAAAGATAGTTCCAAGAGATTGGCCAGATGGATCATCTGGATGACATGCATATTCCTCCCTGTTCCTATCATGTTACAATAGCTTTATCTCCTCTCCTGATATCTGTCAATTATGCCTACCAGAATGATTGATCTTTTCCTTTCCTATTGATACCTTGGCGATAAGATTCTGAAGTGCCCAGATATCAAATGTAGCCTTATTTCAATGAGACTTTTGCATTACAGATGCTTTGTAATCACTATCAAGACATCATATTACAGTGATACATACATGCCCATGTTTATAATAGTTTCATCTTAGAAACAGCTTATATGTCCATCCACAGATGAATGGGTAAACAAAAATGTGTTATTTACAGTGGAGGACTCTTCTGCCAAAAAGAAAGATAAAGTTGATTCATATGTGGGAAATGGATGCACCTTGAGATCATAATGTTAACTGAAATAAATCAGATACACAAGCTTAAATATTGCATGGTTTCTCTTATATGAGACACCCAAATTATAAATAAAGAGCAAAATAAAAGATAAATAATAGGAAGTAGGGAGATAAATCTTTCTCAAATGGAAAGGGGATCAAGAAATGGAGGAAGGGGAGAAAGGAGAGATAAAGAGGATGAAAAAGGGAATTAAGATGTGTTATGTACATGTACTAATGCCACACAAGGAACAAAAACATTTTGTGCTGCAAACATGTACTAATAAAAAATAATAATAAAGTTCAATATATTTTTTCACAAAAAATAGAAATATAGTACTAACTAAAACAATCTCGAGCTAAAAAGACAAAGCTGGAAACATCACACTGCCTGACTTCAAAATATATTACAAAGTTATAGTAATCAAAACAGCTTGGTACTAGTGTAAAACCAGACACAAAGACTAATGCAACAGAATAAAGAACCCATAAATTGCACATATATATATATATATATATATATATATATATACTGTAATATATATTGTATATATTAAAACTTTTTTTTTTTTGGTATCAGGGATCGAACTCGGGTCCCTGCGCTTGCAAGGCAAGTGACAGAAACACTGAGCTAAATTCCCAGCCCTTATATTAAAACTTTTGTTTGAAACAATAATTTATTCCATTCATAATCCAAAGCACTTGTATATCAAAGCAGAGAGCGAGAAGAACCAGTTGTAATCATGCGAGATTTGACATGATGTGCTACTTGTATTCCAAAACATTACTCATTTATCAAGTTAAAATTTATTAGAAATGTTTACTCATCTTGTAGAACACTCGCAGATCAAGTTACCAAGTTACAATCCAATGTTTGACTGTATATATATTGAGTTTGTCATATAAGAGAAACCATGTTATATTTAAGCTTGTGTGTCTCACATATTTCACTTAACACTATGCTCTTATGTTCTTAAATTGCATCCATTTGCTTACTAATGCACCAAGTTTATCCTTTTTATGGCAGAATGGTACTCCATTGTATATAAATACCACATTTTCTTTATATATTTCTCTGTTGATGGATACAAAGGCCACTTCTAAGATTTACCTATTATGAGTTGTGCTGCTACAAAAATGAACATGCATGTTTCACTGTAATATGATTTCTTTGACTTTTTTGGGAAAATAGTTAGAAGAGGGATAGCTGGATCAAATGGAATTTCTATGTTTAATTCTTTGAAAAACCTCTGTAGTGATTTTGATAATGGTTATGAGGCAAGAGATTAGGACATGGCAAACTGGCTGGGGAAGTGGGTGTGACTTGTTAATTACAAAATTCCAGAACACATGCCAGAACAGTTCCCAAAGCCCTGCAAACTTAAGTAGATTTTTAAAATTAATTTTATTGGTACATTTGAGGTATACAATATAATGACATTCATCATTGGAAATTTGCACCTTTATATAATCTCTCTTGGTTCTTATTTTTTCCCCATTCCCTTCCCTTTCAACCCCTCCATCCCTCCCTATTTACAAAGACTTTGTTTCCATTTTTTCATTGGAGGAGTAGGGGAAAGGAAAGAAGGGAATTGAATTAATATGAGAAAATTGAGCAGAGTTTTGATAGGACGGCCTAGACCTGACATCAGCTGGAGGAGTGGGAGACAGCCTCCATCATGCCAGGGCCACTGCTGACTCTTTCAGTGGCTCATTCTGGTTTTTGCAAGGTGTATCTCTTTTCTAACATTTCATTGGCCTGAACTTGTTCTGTAGAGCATATTTCTTTTCTCACCTTTAATAAATATGAAACCTCACTACCCTTTGCACTTGTCTTGACCAATTCTTTCTTCAGGACAGAAAGAACCTATAAACTACCTCTAGAAGAAGACTTCAGTACCCCCAAACCCAGTAACAGTTGTACTAGTTTACATTCCCACCAACGATGTAGAAGAGTTCCTTTTTCCCACATCCTCACCAATATTTGTTATTATTAGATTTTTTTTATGATAGCTATTCTTTCTGGGGTAAAATGATGTCTCAATGTAGTTTTAATTTTCATTTGTCTTATGGCCAGGAATGTTGAACATTTTTTTCATTTATGTATTGGACATTTGTACTGTAGGAGTTGAAATAATTTCCCAAATTATTTCATTGTCTCAAAAATATTTCAATACATATGTTAAGATATTTCACTTATACTAATAGTTTCTCTTAGTTCACTGAAAAGAAAGTTTTGTGCTATTACCTATTTCTTTTCTGTAAGAGAGGTCTTTTGTCTTTGACTTGTATGCTAAGTAATGTTTTGGCTATTTTTTTAAGATTATGGTACACATCATATTAACTATTGTTACTTTCTATTTTGTTATGAAATTTTGGGTTTTTTTCATAGAAGTCAAAAGAATATTTTATACTTTATTAATATCTATTTGTGTTACATTCAAATAAAAAACAACCCATAAATAAACAGTCATGTTTATGGAGAATTTAATTTTTGAAATTGTTCCCAAGAACACATGACAAAGAAAGGGCAATCATTTCAATAAATGGTGCTGGGATAACTGGAAATCCACATGGCGAAGCATGAAACTAGATCACTATCTCTCACTGTGTACTAATGTCAATCAAAAATTTATCAATGTATCAGATATAAATGCAAGATCCAAAATTTTGAAACTACTAGAAAAATCCAATGTCATGGGGAAATATCCATGACATTGGTCTTGTAATTGAATATTTTTAATATGATCCCCAAAATATAGGCAACAAACACATGCACAGACAAATGGGATTACATCAAACTAAGTAGTTTCTGCACAGCAAAGAAAACTATCAACAAAGAAAAGAGACATACAGATGGCCAATTCGTATATGGAAATTGCTCAACATTATTATTTTTTTTTTTTTGGTTTCTTGAGACAGGGTCTCACTTTGTAGTTTAGGCTGGCCCTG
Source organism: Heterocephalus glaber (assembly GCF_000247695.1). The sequence continues at coordinate 8,701,257 of NW_004624808.1, forward strand.
AACTTACTATGTAGCCCAGGCTGGCCTTATGTTGATCCTTCTGCCTCAGCTTCCTGAGTGCTGGGATTACAGATGTGCACCACCATGCCCGGCTCATCAATATTATTGTTCCTCATGGAAATGCAAATTAAAACCATAATGTGATGTCCCTCACTCCAGTAAAAATGGCTATTATCAAAAAGAGAGATGATAACAAGAATTAACAAGAATGTGTAGAAAACCCCTGTACAATATTGTTGGGAGTGTAAATTAGTACACCCACTACTGAAAACAGTATGGTAGTTCCTCAAAAATACAATCACCAGGGCCAGGGATTTAGCTCAGTGGTTTCGCTGCCTGCTGTGCAAGCGCAAGGACCCGAGTTCGATCCTTGGTACAAAAAACAAACAAACAAACAAAAATCACCATATGATTTAGCAGTTCCATGATTATACATGTAGATGAAGTAAAATCAGTATTGTTGAAGGGATATCTGTAGTCCTGTATTCACTGGAGCATTATTCACAATAGCCAAGATATAGAATCAGCCTAAGTGTCAATCAATAGATGAGTAAAGAAAATATTGCATATACACAATGGAATACTATTCAGCCTTCAAATAAAAGGAAATCTGTTGTTTGTGAACTGGAGTTTATTAAGTATAGTGAAATAAACCAGGTACAGAAAGGCAATACTACATGATCTCATTTATATATGAATTCTAAAAACGTTGTACACATACAAACAGAGAATATAATGATGATTACCAAGGTCAATACAGGTGGTCATTAGGGAGATTTTGGTCAAAAGACAGAGTTTTAGTTAAATAGGAAGAATATGTTCAAGAAATCTATTGTGAAGCAATGTGTTGTGTTGTTCAAAATGGCCAAAAAAGTAGATTTAATTGTTCTCTACACAAAAAAATGATAAGAATGTGAAGTAATACACATTTAATTAGCTCTGTTTGGTCCTTCTGCAATGAATTCATGTTTCAGAACATCATATTGTACAAATTGGTCAACTTAAAAATTCAGTTAATTGACGACAACAACAACAAAACAAGTTTCTTGCTTTATTCTCAGGTGATGACCTTCCCTTTGGGACACTAGGACATCTAATCTCACAGAATCTGTAATTGCAGGGACAGGAAACACAAATTCCCCACAAGGATTACTGGAAGTGTTGGTTATCAGAGACACTTAATTCTACATCTTGGCTGAGAGACCCATGTGTTCCTTCTGTTCAGGACACAGCATCTTATAAATGTCTTTGATTAAGAATATACAGTGCAAAAAAGAATATATAATGCAGAGAGAAAGATGGTACCCCAACTTGTAAGTATCATCACAAAGCTGGTTCCTTCAACAGGCTAGCATTTCCAAGGTGGGGGGTAGGACACATGATGATGCCTGTATGTCCTGTGATAATAAAATTCAGTGCTATGTGGAACCCCATGTCCATAGGCCAAATGTGAATAAGGCCCTGTGGGTAGGAAAGACAAACTCATACCAAGAATGTGTGTTGATTCCAGTCAAACCGAAATTCTACCCTCCCATGGTAAAAGTTTAGTGTAGTTAAATTGACAAGTAGCATGTAGGTCTCCTTGAAAGGTGATAGCAAATAAAAGACTAAGAGTTGTTCAGGACAGATTCAACATCTGCAACAGAAGTAAAATATCAACCTTGGCAAAAGGGACCAAATGCCTTGGGGCTCAAGGATAAATAGCCTTTATGGCCAGTCCTGCTGTGCCTCATTGTCAGCACTGGGGTGGCCTATAACAAAGGTCCACTACCATCATCTGTCTGTCTAGACATTACCTCTACTTTGTTTTTTAATGTTTCTTCTGGAGGCTATGCTGTCTGCTGGTTTTCAACAGGTGGCATAAATATAGGAGTCACACTTCATATCTATTCCTAAAAGCCCATCCACATGGTCTTACCTGAGACTTTCTGAGCTCAATCTTCTACTTTTCTACTTCTAGGCTTCTGAATATCTAACAAATATATATATATAGACCAGGAACTACTTTCTTCTCCACACAAACTAGGTACATCTCCCAAAGCTCTGCCCATTGGGAAAATTTTTTCTTACTGCCGTTAAGGCCACCCTTGAAAGGGGCTATCCTGCAATCCTTTATTTTATCTACATATTTTAATGACTCAACCATGAAGGAATTGTGATCTTTTCCTCCTTCATCAGCTAATCATAAGTGGACCCCTTCCTCAACATGGCCATTAGTGTGAATTAAAAGATGGGAGCAGTGTGATAATACTGAATAACACAGGAGGTGTAGCCTCCTGTTCATTCAGCTTATTTGTGCACCCTGACTTTGCTCACACTCAGTTCCAGATCTAGCACTCCCAACTAATGTTGAACTGCTTCTTGGCTTGCTCAAACTTTTAACTCTGTGCAACTGATGAAAAGCAGTTCCTGACACATAAATCTAATCACATGGTCCCTTGATGGCCTGTGGTAAAGGTGCACTCCTTACTTGGGCCACTATTTGGTTGAGTTGCAGTCTACTCTCATGTAGTATTCCTTTGATTTTAGTAGAGGCCATATTGGGTGATTAAATGGAGACATAGTATAAACCACACACCACAGATTCATTTAAGTCATTATATATAGCCCCTTCTTCTGCCATTCCATTTCTCCCCAAAAACATGGGCATTTTTCCTGCCTTGCTCAAGTGTAATAGTGGAGAGAAACATTTCACAGGCTTCTGTTTGCCCTTCACCATGATAAGAGCTCTTTTCTAATAGGAGCTTCACCAACTACTAATTATGTCTATTATATAATTGTGTATTAGTGATTAGGAAAATGAGCAATGTATGGTTCCATGGTCCTTCTATACTCACTGTGAACCAGTCTTGGGGCAGGAGTCCATTTGTTGTCTGGATCTCATACATCTCCTTTATAAACTATGATTGAAGATAGCCAAATATCAATATTAACTTGAACATTGTCCCATCCCACGGGTAAGTCAACGGAGACCCTAGAGGGGGAGTGAGAATGACAAAGAACAGGGGACACGAGAGATGGAGACAAGACAGGTTTCTGATCAAGTCTCGTTTATTGCGGAAGCTGCTACAACATATATACCGTAGGGCTAGAGGGAGGGAGCAAGGGGAGGGTACTGGGGCTACTTCCTTGTTGCCGGGTAGACTTGCAGCAGGCCCAGACATGCCCGTAAAAGGCACTCACGGTGGGGGGGGCAAGGCCCCCCACAGGTCCTCCCTTTAAAATTATAATTTTAGAAAGGCGTCAGGAGAGCCAAGCCTGCAGGGGCTGAGCCTGTCTTGGGTCAGAGAGACATACGTGTCTGCACCGTGCACCTTACCCGTCATCGGTTAACCAGAGAATCAAGGCTCTGGCACCTGTCTTAGGCGGTGCACGAGGGCTCTCTCATTGCATGGCACGCTTGCTCAGTTGCCCGTCATTGGCTTGCCAGCCCACTCACCAGGTGGGGCGAGAACACTTCGCCACGGCAAGGACCTAATCGATGGTCCGGCATTCGTCCTGGTCAGCCATTGCTAATCTATGATAGTAGACCTGTATGGGTGCTGTTTTTATTGCCTCTATCCGGGCTCTAAGGAAGACCATGATTTTGTTGTATATTATGGGCCCCAAAGAAATGAGCAGAAGTAGGCCCAATAAGGGTCCCAGCAAAGGGAGAAGATAAGGGAGGAAACCATTGAGGCCAGTCCAGAGGGGATTTTGAGCAAATTCTTGTCGTCGTCTGTTTAGATCTTCCTGAAGTTCGTGAATTTTTCCCCTGACGATCCCAGATTTATTGGCATAGAAACAACAATGTTCATTTAGGGCTATGTAAATCCCTCCTTGTTTCGCCATGAGGAGGTCCAGGCCCCTTCTATTTAGAAGGACCACCTCAGCCAAAGAATCAATCTGATCTTGTATATCTGTAAGAGTGTTGGAGAGAGCTTGAACATCATTAATCAACTGGTTGGATAATTTGGCATAGGAGTGTAATGCCACTCAGATGTCAGCAGAGCCAGTGGCAAGGGCACCGGACACCCCCAGCCTCACGAGCAGGGGGACCAGTGAAACGGCCCTGTTATGTCGCCCAGCGATATAGTCAAAGCTGGGCAAGGGCACCGGCTCATCTCCAGGAATGAGGGCAATGTTCGGGAGGACAGTCACCACCACGCACAGCCCAGTCCAATTAGTGGGGAGGGAGGTGAACGTCAAGCTCCCTCCACAGACGAGCACTTGACCCGGGGCAGGGCAAATGGCGGCAGAGCCATTAAGCATTACAGAGCAGAGAGAGGAATTTTGGACTCTGACAGGTATATCGAAGCTATCATTGTGGCCCGAACTTAGATAACAAGCTGAAGCATTGAGCTGTACTGGCTGGATCCTGAAGGGCAGAGAAAAACTGCAATTGTAACTAGAACTGTTGGCATAGTCAGTTTGGTCGACAACTGGCAAGGCGAGGGGCAGGGGTGTGCCAAGGGTCAAGCATAGCCAACAATCTGCAGCAAAGGCTGGGTT
>NW_004624808.1:8709452-8728286 GCF_000247695.1 Heterocephalus glaber
CTGTGCGTCAGTAGTTTTAGTTACGGGAAAGGCTTCCGCATTTTTAAGTTTTAGGGATACTCCCGACCCAGATGGCACCCTAGGGGCCGCCCCTCTAACGGGGGGTCGTGGCTTAAGTTTGTCCTCTCTACGGACATTTTCATGGGTTTTGCCTGTTCTTAAGCCCTCGAGCTGGGTAATAAGTTCCTGGTGTTTCTTTTCTAATCTTATTTGTTTTTTTAGAAATTTTATCTTGTCCCAGAGTTCCTTTTGGGCATCAACAGCAGGGCATGCCAAAGTGGGTGCATTGGGAGTGTTGGGTACCAGAACATAAGGAGGGGGACCTTGGACTATGGGCGGCCAGGCAGGATTATGATATCTGGCTGCCTCCTCCTCAAGATTGGCCCAGTCAGCCTCCCCCGGATCGTTCGGTGGCAAGGGGGGGTGTCTGAGGTGGCGGAGGGAAGGGTACAAGGCCGGTTCCTCCTTAACAGGCGGGGCGGGGGCAGAGGCAGGGGCTGAAAGAGCGGAGGCGGAAGCTGAGGAGCGCCGAAGCTTTTCTTTAAAAGGCTTGGAAGAGGCAGAGCCCGCCTGTAAACCCTCATCGGTTGCATTTTGTTTTTTCTTGTTTGAGTCATCGTCACTATCAAAAGACATCAAGTCTTCTCCCTCATTCTTTGAGGGAGTCCCGACCCACAGGGGCTCGGGCCTCGGCGCCATCTTGGCATCTTGGGGGGTGTTTACAAACTCCTCACTCTGAGGGAGAATGATCGACCCTTCTTCCGATCGGAGAGCTGTCTCCCCGACCTGGATGGCTTGAGCCACCAGTGGATCTTTGGTTTTTTGGGAGATAATTTCATTAATAAGATTCCAATAAGAAAATGCAGTAATCGGGACCTTTTCTGGTCCACAAGTAGCATAATAATCTTTAAGGGCCTCCCCTACTCTTTTCCATCTCCTCTCATCAATGGTACCCTTGGCCGGAAACCAAGGGCAGAGATCTCTAATATAATCAAAAAAAAATTTTAACAACTGTTTGACTGTAACCTTTACCCCTTGTGTCTGTAAAGTTTCTTTAAGACCTTGTACAAATAACTCATGTTGGTTAATCCCCTGTCCCATAATCACTGCTCAACTCACCGAGGTGTAGGAAAGACTGCAGGTTCACGTCAGACGCAATCCTCTTTTTTTAATTTTATTTGTCTCTTCTATTTTATTGGGCCCCCGAGCAGCATTCTTCACTGGATCCCCCGTTCTCGGGCCCCATGTTGGGCGCCACTTGTCCCGTCCCACGGGTAAGTCAACGGAGACCCTAGAGGGGGAGTGAGAATGACAAAGGACAGGGGACACGAGAGATGGAGACAAGACAGGTTTCTGATCAAGTCTCGTTTATTGCGGAAGCTGCTACAGCATATATACCGTAGGGCTAGAGGGAGGGAGCAAGGGGAGGGTACTGGGGCTACTTCCTTGTTGCCGGGTAGACTTGCAGCAGGCCCAGACATGCCCGTAAAAGGCACTCAAGAGTTCTCACGGGGGGGGGCAAGGCCCCCCACAGAACATTATGTCCAATCATTTTAAAAATGTTTAAATAATCACCTTTCTCCAGTGTTCAGTCTCCAGGGGTCCATTCAGAGAAGGACTGGAAGAGCCAATGCAGTATACACATTACCATGATATTTCAGGGTCCTTCTTCCTGTAGACCTAGCTTCTCCTTCAGACAGGTTGTGAGTCAGAAACCAGGTCCATGTCGGGAAACTAGACAAAGGATTGCAACTTTGTTTTATGACAGCCATCCTCAACTTCATACTGTTTGTTTGTATAGGCTGGGTAATCAATTATGGTTGTCTATCTGTCTTGCACTAGGGAAATTGTATTCTATTAACCATCTTACAGCTAGCTCTCTCATGGTCAGGGCTCTTGACTACTACTGTAACTTTGATGTTCATTATACCTGCATCTACCTGGTTTCTGACAGGTAAGTGTCAACATTTGGTCTTTATTATTTCAAAATTGTGTTATTTGTTGCTATCTGTGACATCCTTGTCTCATGAGAGCTAGACTACTCACTAATGCTGATGTGCCTCTTACCAGCTAATTTTTATTGCTTTAGTAAATGGAGCATCCTTCAGGCCCATCTATGGAACCTACTTTTCTAACTTTACATAAATGAATCTACTGTACCATGCCCATGGCTATGTGCCCTTTAATCCCCTCTTCCACTATTTTCCCAAGGCAGTTCTGCTATTTGTACTTTAACTTAGTATGGGTTACCAGTTTCTCCAGGTTTCTAAGAATCATCTCAGCATCGTGTTTACTGCATGTCCCAGGGTACTTCCTAAGTTGTTAGATCCTGTATCCTGGGCGAATGGTTCCAAATCATTAAAATCATCTTTATTCAATGTTATTCCCTCCCCTCCACTTCACCCTAGAATTCAGATCCCTCAAACTCTAGTAAAATATATACTTCACTGGTACATACAGCCAGTTCATGTTAACTAGGTTCCATAGCTCCTTTGTGGCATACTTCCTTCTGCCTTTTAGTGAACCAAGCATGCTTCAGCTGAATTATTTTGAGAATACACTAGCCATTGTTCTATTAGCTGTAGGAGAGGTAGAGGCACAACTCTAAGTAAGTAGTGGTCTGGGGAGGGGCAGATGTTTTCATGATGAAGACAAGGCTCTGCATTGTCTTTGATTAAGAGGAAAGCAATATCTCTTAACATGGAGGAATGTGCTCTTCTGCAGGATTCTAAGGTTTAGTTAACATCAGGACCAGAGATTTTGGAGTGCATCAAACCAGATGTTCCCATGCTGAGATTGTGTGTGACCATGGATGGGATCTTTAAGAGAGAGAATTTCCTAGAGAGTACTGTCAGCTCTGAGCTGACAGTGAAGAGTACAGCCAGCATCTGAGGCAGTGAGTTCTGTCCTAAAGGTGGATGGTGGTGGGAGTAGCAGCGCATTATTTACTTCTTCACTTCCATCAAAGCCTCCAGGCAATTCTGATGCACACTACAGTTTGAAAACAATTGCCTTCAGTGATCAAATATATATTCACCTCCACTGTCCTTAAAATATTCCATAAGAGTTGGAATTTCAGGTAAGAGTTGATGGTGAGATGGGATTTCACAAAGAAAGACACTTTTGACTTTAGATAATGTTCAGACAATGAAAATCAAAAGTTTCAAGAATGTTAAAGTGGTTTCTAACATTGTTATTTGAATTTTACATAGAACAAGGGTTTTCTTTATTAAACAAATAAAGAATGGAGATTTCCCTCAAAATCTTATTCTCTACTCTGTTACAAAATTTGAACATTTTCTAGAAATATCATTTTGACACTATACATAATAGTCTTTAGAGAAAATCCTTCCACATTTCAATCTAATAAGATTTCCTTTGTAATCACATTGTTATGTTTTTATTTGGCCACTAGTGGACACTGTTGAGCTTCTGAACTTAAAGCTGGTTTTGATGGGTGAAAAGGGGGAACAAGAGGCAGCACGGATGGAGAAATAAAATCAAAATTAAGACAGTCACAATTTTTCTACAACCTTGTTTATTTATTCAGCATGTAATGAGCAATAAAAGTTTATGTCAATCACATTTAAGATAGCAAAGTTAGAAATTGCTGAACTTCCATTGCTCATGAAGAATTTTTTTACAGCAGGGAAGCAGTGCTTGATGGCTAATGGCATAACTAAACGACAAGACAGTGTATTATTCCTCGAGAAATGACATGCTTTCATTTCATGAGAAATTACTTTCCATTTTTCCCATTCCTTTTTCTTCAAAACTCTTTCTTTAATTTGAGGATGTTGTCAACTTTTCAGAAAGACTGAAGCCAAATACTGAAAAGTAGAAGACAACAAGCTATCATTAAAAGGTGAACTTGTGGTAAGAATTTGGGGCAAAAGGCAATGCTTGAATTTTAAGTACTGCATAATTTATTTTAATGAATGAAATTCTGAGTTCATCATATAGGTTATATAAACTTCTATTAAAAGAATACAGGACTATTTCATTCTCTGAGCTATTATGATTTGCTAGTAATCACTTTATAATGTTAGAAGTAGCATTTTTAAAATCAGGCTACAAACTCCAAAACAGTATCTAGGAAGAAATTCCATTCCTACAGCTTACTTGCTGAGTTTGGACAAGTTGCTAGATCTCTCTGATCCTCCATTTCCTCATTTGCAAGAGTGGGAATAAATTATACCATGCCAGTGTGTTTATTATGAGGAATAAGTGAGATTGTGTAGGTAAGTAGCACAGAAAAATTCCTGGTGCAAAGCAGACTGTCGGTAAATATTAGTTCTATTTTCATTCCCTAAAACAAACCACATCAGAGTATTTGCCTTAAAGATGGTACCAAAGCTTTCAAACAAGCAGGGGCAGCAGCAATCAATGGTCAACTAATGACTCTCTATTCAGTACCCATATTTCTTGCAGGAGATTTTGAGTGTGTTTTTGTTCACCTAAAGACATCCAGCCCCTAAAAAGCACATGATTTATATTAGGAGGTGCAGGGAAAGAATACTCTCATAAATTCTTGGTTGAAATGAACCTCTGTAAGAAGAGACAGATAAACAAGAGAAAAGCAAACAAATTTATTAGCATGTATGTTTCATATATAGGACACCCTGGAAATGGGTAGTTCTCAAGGAGGTGGCTTTGAATACTATTTCGGGTATCACCTTCAACAAAGACAGTAAAGAGAAGTGCAAGATAAAGAAAAAAGACTTTGAGTTTCTATGGGTAGCAATATAGGAGAAGAGAAATAAATGGCAGATAAAGTCTAGTTAGTAAAGTTTGTTAATGTGGATTCTTCTCATAACATTACCAGCTCAGTAAGAGTCCAAAGTCACCTTTGGGGCCCAGAGTTTGTCTTTAAACTTTGTTCTTAGAAGGGGCAGGATACCTTTCATCTTTGTAAATCTATGTCCTACTTTTCAGCCAACAGAGGAAAGGTAGAGAGCTATCCTGCATCTGCTTCTTCTTAACTATCTCCAGCTCAGTGGTCTTTCATATTTCAAGGCAGCATATCCTGGTCTCCAACAGGCTTCAATTCATGTTTGTAAATGAATATGCTACTAAGATCCAGAAAAAGACAGGTAGTTCCTGTGACGTGAACATTGTACTGCTGTAACAGGTAAAAGGTGATAATGTTAAAGTAGTTAAGGGTGTCATGGCAATTCCAAGTGTCCGCACAGGAATTTGTTTAGCTCCAATCAACAAGGCTTTCAATAAGGTCCCCAGATTGTCAATTCAACTAGGTTCTACTAAGAAAGTCAAAGTCCCGGGAGGGCTAGAATTCCTTCCTCTATATAGACTCTGCCACATCTGAACACTACACACAAACGTCCTGCAGAGGGTTACCCCACCACCCTAATCATGCCATATTTTAGAAATGGAAGCTTGTTCAACATCTTAGGATCGGGGTTCTGGCTCTATATTCCTCTAAAAAAATTTATCAATATGCCATGGTGTTACTGGCACTAAGTTTAGTTCTGTGCAAATATAGTGAGGTCATGATGACCATTGTGCATGACAGAGAGAGGAAGAGAGAGAGAGAGAGAGGAATTCTTCTTGACTTGCCTTATTCATCAGTTTTATTTCTAGCTTATTCAAACTATAATCAGACTACTTTCAGTGATTTGTCTGGCGTTTCTGATTTCTGAATCCACTTGTCTGGCCATTGAAGGGCTCATGAATTACTATGCTTTTCCTGTGATATGTGTTTTGCTAATGCTCTCTTCTCTGCCTTTAACTTTTTCTGAATACACCAAAAGTCATATCATGGAAACTCAATGAGGGAAATAAACAGTATCATGTGGTCCAAAAAATAGGACTAAAAGCTGACATGTCTGATTGAAATTCTGACCTCTTCTACTTCCTGGATGTGTCACTGTGGGCCTCAGTTATTTTTATAATATATAAGATTGATGGTGATTGTCCTGACTACTATATATTGCTCTATAAAGGGCCAAGGAACAAGAACTAGAGTCTACACTTTATCCAGAAGCTTCCAGAAAGACTTTTCCCAAGCCCAAAGTTATTTCACTGACTTATCTGCCATCCTCAGCCTGCAGCAGAAGGGCTATAATCTCTTTGCTCTTTCCAGAAGCACTCGTGTCAGAGCTCTGTGTGCCACAGAATCTCTTAGGGGATACAGTGCTGTTTATAAGAGTCATCACCAGATGTCAGGACTTCTGGATGCCCACTATTTGATGTCATATAAACATAAAAACATGATTCTGGATTACATAGCCACTTGGAAAGTCCCTAAGGTCTCTTTCTTCAGGGTCATCTCATTCTTTGTCTACCTAAGCAAACTCCTGAGTTATGGTGTGACATCTTTAGACACAAACACACTGGAATAAGAACCTGCTATCCATAGTAGGATTTCATCTTCTTCATGAGCCTATGATCCTCTCCAAATTATTCCTAGATCGCACAATTACAGATGATCCTGTCTTACTATGGATCTACTTACAACATTTTCAGCTTTCAAGTCAAGGAGAATTGGTATTTTATTTAACATTTATAAAGTACTTATTGGGTGGCTAAAACTTTTCTAAGCACATTATATGCATTACATCATTGAGTACTCAGTTCATTCATATGGTATAGGTACTATTATTACATAGCTCTATTTTTAGATGAGGAAAGGTTATATAACTTATCTAAGAGCACACCATTATTAAGTAGTAGAGCCAAGATTCCAATGTAAGTTATCTGGGTCTAAATTCACTCTCTTAGTCACTATATTATGCTTTGCTATGTCCACTTGTATTGCAATTGACTTTAAGACAGAGGCTAATCATGAATTTGAACAACTGCTTCTCTCTCTTATATAAGTATACCCTGTCACTTACTAGCCTACAATTCTCCTAGTGACTACTAACTATTCCTATTCATATTCACTGGCCCATGTGAGGCCTTAACTCTCTACTTCTACCTTGGTGATATGAGCCTAAATAAGTCTCATGTTGATAACACTGGACAATGGACGCATAAACTCTTTTGCCTTGAAAAATATACCAAAACTGCAATTCATCGAGCACCTATGGACAGGGCTTTAGCAGGAAAACAGGTTGATAGAAAACTCAAGAGGAGCCATTGAAAAGAATCAACCTAAAGGTATATGCTGGGGTACTGAAAAGGAAGGAAAGGTAAAGCATTCAGACATGGGGAGGGCTGGAGCCAAGGATAAAGGGTTGTCTGACAGAAACTGTGACCTTGACAGTTTAAAGAAACATAATCACTGCTAAACTTTACTCCAGTAGGGTGCAAACCTGAAAAACTATTTTAAACTCTTTCTCATCTCTTCCCCTGATTTCCTGATAGTATTCACATTGCCCAAACCCACATGGAAGTCAGAGATCAATGGGATACCCATGAGTGTAATTCATGCTGTCAGGCTTTCAGGAAACAGTGAAGGACAGAAAAAGGTATAGAGTATATCTAGAGGGAAAATGGGAAATGTCAAGCACAGCTTGATATGCACCATACAACCATCACATGGATTAACTCACTTAGGAATGTGTGTTCTCATTTTACAGATAAGAAAACTGAGTATCAGAGATATGAAGGATTAAGTGACTTGCTCAAGATCAAAAAGCAGGTAAATAGTAAAATCAAGATTTGACCCTATATCTTTTAATTTGACACCATACTCTCAATAATCATGTGATAATGTCTTCCTGCCCAGTGTTACAAATCAGAGCAATGGTGTTATAAAATAAGAACTGTACAAAAGACATGACAAATGAGTTTCTTCTTCACATTTACTAACAAGTTGACCTTTACCAAAACAGCCTGAAATTCTCACTAGACTGAAGTACCATACCCACCTTTGGTTTTAAATTTTAAGATATAAAAAAGCAATAAAAAGAGTAGATCTAAAGTGATGTCAATGGAAATGACAAAGTGGTTACTCCAAGGATCCATTCCCTTCACAAAAACTTTGAAAATTCAAGCAAAAGCTAGCAGAATCTACCCTGGAGGAACTCTGCAAAAACAGTCAAAGGCACAGCTACCAAGCCAATGCTGAATAAAGAAAAAGACAACTTTCAACAAGGAAAGGGGAGCTTTGTGGAAGTTTCACTTGCTCCTTGGCCCACCACTTCCCTAGTTTGGCAGCAGTCTCGAAGACAGAAGCCCATATTCTTAGTAAGAGAACCTGGTTCCTGGTTCCTCAAAGAGCTGAACAGATAGTATTGTCAAATAACTTCATGTGTCTGTTCTGCATGTCTGGGAGATGCCCAAGGTACTGGTGTAAGGTTCTTGTCTTTCTTTTACTAGTGTAGAACTCACTCAGGACTGAAAAGCAGTGGCTGTCCCTTAAAAATGTTATAAGGCAAATTAATGACCCACAGCTGCACATGGAAATTATAGTCAAGGTAAACAACAGGGACCAGGAGCCTAAGAGAAATGGCTGGAAGCTCCTTTTGAAAGTTAGGATATTGAAAAGTGCCAGTGTATACTGGGGGATTCAGAAAGAATAAGCTTACCCAGGCAAGAATGTGTCCTCAGAAAAGTCTGATATATCTGATAAGCGTCTAGTATCAAGAATATTTATAAAGACCTCATAATTCAACAGTGAAAAGACAAAAACCTGATGGATGAATGAATGGACAAAGGACTTAAATAAATATTTGCCTAAAAAAGGTTTACAAAAGGCCAGTAGGGCTATGGAAAGATGATCCACATCATTAAACATTAGGGAAATACAAACCAAAACTACAGTGAGATGCCACCTCACATCTAGGATGGCTCTAATTTAAAAAAATAAAATTGACATCTGTTGATAAGGATGTGGAAAACTGGAATCCATGTACATTGCTGCTAAGAATATAAAAAGGTTCAGCAAGCATAGAACATTGTTTAGCAGTTCCTCAAATTACTATATGATCCAGTGATTCCACTCCTAGGTATATGTACAGTGGAACTTAAAACAGGCACTCAAACACATGTGCCCACATGTCTACAGCAGCATCATTCACATTGCCAAAATGTGGAAGCAAAAGCAGCCAGATGTCTATGAAGAGATGAATGAATAAACAACATTATGAAGATACTGAACGTCACTAATAGTTCACTTTAAATGGTTAATTTCATGTGAAATTGGCTCATTTTTCTTAAATATTTAAATAAAAAGAACAATAAATACATCTAGATCTCCATTTTCCTATGGTCAGTATCAGAGACACAGAGTAATATTTAACAAGCCCAACCCATTTTACACAGACTGTACATGACATTGCTGCCTGAGGCAAAAAGAAAGATGCTCCCCCAGCAAATATGGCCAGTATGTCTGGGTGAGATCAAACTTTATTCTATGATGACATCAGCAAAATGGTCAAAACTGGCACCATTTTCACCCTTCTCCCTTTTGATTAATCCTCCTTTTCCTCATTTTAGTGACATTTCTGCCTGGAAGTCTTGCCACATCATGTAAGAAAATCTTGTACAATGGGTGCAAACTGCACAAAAGTCTGTATTTACCATGGGAAGAAATAAAGACTTGATTTTTTCTTCATGAGACTACAAAAGTTGAACCTATTAGTATTCTAACAAATTGACTAAGGAAACTTGTTCTATACCCAGCCATTGTAGAAAGTAATGCCCGCATGTATGAGAGATATTAGCAATGCTCACCAAATACTATATTTTTATTTTTTTGTGTGTGTGAGCACATGGTAGGATGACACTTCCAATCACACTTAACTCAAATAAGACAATGAGACTTGTTTTGAATTAGATAAAAGTGTTTCACAGCACAGTTGGGTGACCACAGTTCACAGCAGCCTATCATATATCCTATGAATCACAAGAGGAAGGGGCTCAAAGGCTCCAAACACAAACTAACGATAAGGAGGGGGACATGTTAATTACTCTTATTTGATCAGTACGTAGTGTGTACCTGTATTACAATATTACACAACACTGCATAAGTATAATTATTTTGTGTTAACCAAAAATTTTTTTAAAATTTTTCCAGAGAGGGAAACATTAACTACTATGTTTGATCATTATACACTGTATACATGTTTTGAATTATGATGCAGTCCTATACAAATTTGTACACTTAAAACTAAAAATATTTTTTTAAAATTAAGAATGCATGAGGTCAGTGAAAACAAATAAAATCCTAATAAGAATAATGTGTGTTACTTGCTAGCAGAAATCATAAGTTCCTTTTAATCTGTGCTACAGCAATTGGCAAAGTTCCAAGTGGTTACTATTGTATCACCCTGTGTCCTTGAGTGAGATGACATGGAACAGATCCTCCAGCTGTCTTGTGACATGCATTGTGAGCAATAAATAAATCTTTGTTGTTTTGAATCACAGAGATTGGGAATATATTTGTTATGACTGCATAGCCCAACCTACCATGATTGAGAAGTGTCTTTATCTATTGTGCTTTCAATTCAGTGATTACAACTGTTTTTTTGGTACCACTGATGGAACTCATGACCTTGCACTTGGGAGGCAGGTGCTGGAACCACTGAGCTAAATCCCCAGCCCCTACAACTTTTTGAATGTGACTTTTTTCTAAAAACATCATGAATGAAAGGAATTGTATTTTAAGTTTCCATTGATTGAGATAATTCATAACACAAAACTACTAGGAAATCTGATGCTTTTAAATGAATTTATATTTTATAAATAATAAAAGGATTATTTGTAAAAAAAATAATATGTGCAACTTCTATTTTATTGATTCCATCACCAGATAATGCTCACTGCCCTTTCAAAGGATCAGAGTGATATAGGGGGAAGAGATGTAACTCCCAAACCTGCTAGATATCCGAAATGTGAGTTCATGTTTTCTGAAATCAAAGAATGAATTCTAGGAACAATGGAGGTTAAGAGTAGGAAAAATTTATTGGGAGAAAGAAAGCTTCTGCCTAAGAGAGGCAGAAGGGGGACCGGAAAGTGGGTTGCCCGCCCACCCTACTTTTCAAAGCCATGTGGTGAGGCAGGTACAAAGTGAGACAAAACTATAAGACCCAATGGAAATTTACAAGGTGGGCATGAGGTGGGAAAAAACCATGACCAACCAATAAGATTACAAGTACAGTCACCCAGGTAATATTGATTAAATGGGGATCAAATGGGAAGACAAGTCACATACAGGGAATTTCCCATTTAGAATGTCAATCACTGCTATCTATCTCTAGGGGAAGTAATACTTCTCTTCCTTTATATAATGCTAACCAGGGAATGTGCCTCAATTGTTCTCATGTTGCTTCCTTGCTGTGTTGGCTCCTGGAGGGCTGGCACCTTAAGGGAGGCCCTGTCTACCTGCTAACAAGATATCTAATTAACTTACCTATCTATAATATTCGCCCCTCTGAAGAAGTACCCCTAACTGCTGTGAGGGGGCAAAGGGCAAAGACAGTTCTGGCTACTTCCAGCTGAAGAGGGTCATAGTTGTGATCAGCAGTTAGAATTACTCTACAGAGGGTCTATCTAAAGGCCCTCAATAGGTGCCAGGCATTGTCATCTTGGCAGCCATATAGCTTTGAGTCTGAAGGAAACAAAGCCAAAGAAACAGTTAATACATGGGCCAAATTATAAGGTCAGCAGGATTGTTATGAATATAGCCAATAAGGGTTTCCACCAGAAGGAACTAGTAATAGCCTCCCACAAAGAGAATAAGGAGAAGGTCCAGGGGACTTCAGAATCCAGCATAGAAGTCATGTTGTATAGTTTAGCAGTTATGAGCTGTTTACAAGGTTGATCTGGTGAATCCCATTGGTTCCATTTGTATGACTGCTTGGAGTGGGCAGCCTCTAGTCAAGAATAAACAAAACTTTTAAGAAATAGAGCATGTATAATCTAAGCATGAGCATATGCGCATGGAAGGGTAGGTTGGGGAGAAAGTTACCTTTAGATACTGTAATAGTGATTGTAATCTGCTGACTCAGATTCTTTCATTGATAGATGTTAGGTATAAGTCTGATACTTTGTTATAAAACTCTAGTTTTAGCTGAAAGAAGACAAGAGACAATTTGAAGAACAATTCTCACTTAAGAAATTTAAAACTCTAGCTGTGCTCTTATAGATTTTATTATAGTTTTTTTCATAATGATCCATAACTATGGTCAGCTACTAGTGTAGCTAGAAACTGCCAGAAGGGGTCAGTGACTGGAGCCCCTTTTTATATCTAGCTTTATTACTATGCCATTATTTTATACCTCTTTTGGTTATTCTTTTCTGCTGAGTGTTTAAGATCAAGTTAAAGTGATACCTGTGTTGATCAGTATGAACCTCTTACTATCTATCAAGGTCAGTTAAGTCTCCTCAGGCATTACTTTGGAACCACGCATAGAGCCTCTCAGCTCCTCTGTCAGTGTCAGCCATCAGGATGGGTCATGGCCTTGCCTGACCATGTTGCTTTCAGTGAAAGTATGGGAGACTTTTTCCTCTTTGTGACCCTCCTTTGGCACACGGTACATTTGTCCTCTGGTGCCCAGCAATCTCCCTGCTCAGGAGGTTGAGTGACTTACCAAAGATGGAGGATCCTATAGGAAAGGTTCCTTTGTGGCCTGATCTTTGTTGACATTGAGGGGCCAGGGCCACAATATTGGCTGTCCTCATAGCCCAGTTACCTTTCCAGTTTTGGTCACCAAACTTTAGTTGTTGAACATCCAGAAGAGAAGATCAGTGATGTAAGTATTTCAGTAGGAGCAGTGAGCTTAACTATTATAATAGCTAAGACGTCAAGCACTTTTGAAGTATAAAGCACAGTTAGAGGGCTGTTATTTTACTAACCATGGTCATTTAGTTGAATCTCTGCAGGATGTTAATAGACAACAGTTACATATTATAGAGAAATTTAAGATCAAGAGCTACACATAGTATTTTAGCATGACAATCATGATGACATTTTCTTTGTAACACTTACATGTCCATCTAAGTACGGAATAGTCTTTCAGTCAAACACCTCCTTCTGATCACAAGACATTAAATTACATAAAGAAAACTCTTATTTGTTATCCTTTAGTAGGATGCCATCTAAAGAGAACATAAATATTGGCCTACAAATGTACCTTAGGAGTTCATAATGTCTAGCCTCTAATTTTAGCATGTGACATTGTTTCAACTGTTTGGCGACTGAAGATCCCTAAGTGTGGTGACACATATACATCACATAAGTTTTTAAGAAAACTATTATTTGACTGGTTTTCTCATGCTGGCTTGACATGTACCCCTTATCACAAGTAGCTAGGGTGCAAGAGAAAGGCAGACACCTAAGTCAAAAAAGATCATTATCATAAACAATATCCTGGAAGACTTGTACATTCGGAAGACATGAATATATATACCATGAAATAACAATGAGTATCAGTTACATGAAACCCTTTGTCCCTTAATTTTGTTTTGTACCAAGAACATTTTAAATAAAACCTTGTTTTACCACAGAAAACGTAGACCATGACCAATGTATACCTATC
Organism: Heterocephalus glaber; assembly: GCF_000247695.1. The sequence goes on from NW_004624808.1 coordinate 8,722,901, forward strand.
ACAATATGTTTAGTGATCTATTTCCCACAAGGCTATGGAAATTATTGGGGTCCTCTTTGTGAATAAAGGATGGAATAAATTTTGTCCAGGCACTCACTCCTTTATTTACCAAGGAGAGTCCTATCCTGTAGTTTTCCTAAGCCCAAGAGTCTTTAATTTTCTTAACAAATTTTTAGATGACCTATGCGAGCCAGATCATAACAATTAACTCATTATTTTTGACCAATGAAAGATCCCTGAGTTATTATATATAGACAACAATATGTACTGTATTTGTAAAACTAGTTGACATTATTTGGATAATCTGGCAACCTGGGAGAAGCATGTCTTCAGTGACATTTATCTATAGTTACAGGCAAACATCTTAAAAAATCCAAAATGCAAAAAGAAAAAAAGCTCAAACACAACAGCTGTATGTGTTGTAACAAATTGAACAGACAGACAAACACACACATAAGACAATTTGTTTATAAACCAGAGTGCACTCAGATGTATTTGGCCAAGTTGAATTATAATAACATTTATAATTTTTAGGTTTATAATTATAAAAAAAGACTAGTCAGAACTTTGTAAATCAATTAACAGAAGTCTCTTGTAATAAGAATCAAAAGGAATTAAAATCTTCTACACCTGTGAAAGCATAGCCCATTTTAAGATGGGCCCTGAGCTGATAGTTTATCTGACTGGAATACCCAACTACAAGACTTCTCATGGTTGCTTTTAGCCACATATAACTGTTTCCTCTAAAGAGACAGACCATTAAAGGTAATTTTAACTATCTCCAGTGGAGGCCTGTAGAAGAGACTAGGAGACACTCTTTGGAGCTAAGTATGAATTCCAAGCAGTGAGGGAAGAAGGCCTGCCAAGGCTCCAACCTGCTGTGCTGCAGATGTCTACCTATGACAGTTTTTCCCATTTTGAAAAGAAACAAAGGAAAAGAAGGCATCCCTGTCTATCCTTTTGGTTCTGTGCCCAATCTAAGGTGTCCCTGAGACTTTATTTTGTCCAGTGCCAGTGGTGGCTGACTAGAGGTGCAAAGAAGTGGCCAGAGCCAGGTTAGCTGTTCTTACCATTCTCTAATTTTGCCTGAGGGCTGAAAGACAGATAAATCTGTCTTTTACATTTACTTCTTGAGAGTTTTAGGAATAAACCCAGACCAGTTTTCTATATGGCCCAGAGATAAATGAAGGTCAGCTTTCCTCTGGAAGGATTCCAAGGAGGGGAAACTCACCATTCTGGAAGCTTTGTCTTGAAATCCAGCAACCACAGAAAAGGGAAGTGCCTTGAATCAAACTGCATTATTTCTCAGGTGCAGGGCAGTGGAGAAGGGACAGAAGAGTGCCTTTAAGTATGGCACAAGAACTAAATCTCAGGTGTAGAAGGACAATTAAGATAGGGAGTTTTTCCAGAGTGGATCTGCAATCCTTAGCAAAACACATCTCAAGAGACAAAAGCTATGATTGACACCAACTGAATTGCCAAGCAGAAAATCAAACCAATAAGCAAAGAACCCAACTTGCTGCTTTTTGCCTCTTGAAAGAGAATGAAAGTGTTCTAACTATATTGTTTAGGGCTAACCCTTTTAATGAATTACTGGGAATCTATAATATCTAATTCATGACTTAAATACCCTACAGGCTGATGAGCAGCTCCTTGATGTTGTAGAAACACTCCGAAAGCCATGTCTCACCTTTTATTAACATACAAACTGAAACGGTGTCCTGTAGGTAGGCGCTTAGAAGTGCTTGTTTGAGCTTCTGGAATGTGGTCTGGGAATAAGGTTCCAAGGTGAAAATATGGCTTTCTCTTGGGTTTTTCTATAAGCTAATAAAGGGATCACACAATCTCATTATATCCTGCCTCTAATTTCTAGGAGTGTCCTTAGCTGTTTTAGAGTCTTGGGCTATGGAAAGGAAAGAATTGGTTTAATTCTTTCTTCCCCCAGTCTTTAGGTTCCCTTAGATGTAATAAGGCCTAAATATTTTACCTCAAGGCTGCAAAGCTGTGCCTTAGATCTAGAAACATTATAACCCCTGTCTGTTAGAAAATTCAGCAGAGCAGATGTCTTGGCCAGAAAGCTCTTCTGAGGGGGCACATAACACTATACCGTTTACATATTTTAATACTGTGACTTGGGAAAAACTATAGTATTTTTTTTATCAAATCAGGATGTAGAGATGTCCTATTTTTTCTGATAAATAGTTGACAATTTAAAATAATTGAAGGACTTAGTTCTCATGTTTTTTAGACCTTCAAGAATACATGTCTGAAAATCTCTTCTATTTAATCTCCTATCTGATTGGCAGGCCAGTGGGGGTCTTATATAGGAACTGTTTGTGTTTTAGTAGAAGCCAGTTGTTCCCTTGGCTGTCTGTCTTTTGAGTTTTCAAAATTAAGATATTTGTCTCTATATGTAGTAGCAGCTTGTAATACTACTTGTCTCTCATTAGAAATCAATATTTGATTTAAGAGCAACATTACTTCTTTCTAATCTAGTCCATAGGTCTGAGTAAGTTTTCTAAAGACCTCAATGTACATATCAGGGTCATCTGAAAACTTTTTAGGTCTCATTTAATGTCTTAGAACACTGAGAGAAAAAGACACGTGAACACAGGTAGTCCCATATTTGTCATTTATTTCCTGCAAGGGATGTTGTCATTGAAGGACCTCAACAACTTAGCTAAGGATGAATATAGCCTCATAGAGATTAATTATGGCTGGCCTAGAAATTCCACCCTCAGCACCTGGTGGTCAAGGCTTAAAGTTGTCTAGGAAACCTTGTTCTCTAAAGGGGCGAGAAGTAGCCTCAGGATTAGAGGTACGAATGCCTTAAGGGTGAAGTGTCTCTCATTTTTCTATGGCCCACATTTACATTAGAACACAAGCAAGAATTACTTTTTAGTGTAAAGAATTACTTTTTAGTGTAAAGAAAATCTCAACATAAGATGATTTTGACCATTTTCTCTCTTTTACAGTATAATTTTAATTGTGAGACAGCATCATAGAGCTTTCCTCTGTGTACTTGGTTTTAGGAGATAGGCACACCATGCACGGGTGTAGAGAAATACTGAATTGTTCCTTAATATATTACAAAGGAGTAAGAGGCTTAGATGGAGTTTCTAATCTGAACAAGAGAAAAAAATATGCCACCCCATAAGTCTCTGTTTGATTTTTGTGCCCCCTAGGGCATCCCCCAAGGTTTATACCACTCCAGGGTAGGTAGCTACCATCTGGAGAGAGAACCAGAAAATAAAACTGGACTGGACTATCTACCCTTTACCACCACACGATCTTATCTTCCTCAGGTAACTCATATCCTTACTACAGTAGGTAATCTTAAAGCACAAGTTACAATTGACTTCAGCCATAACAATCATGTTTAGAGAAGGAAGTATTGCTAGCAAACCAAGAGATTTAAACCACTGCTTTTCAGTTCCTTGAAAGAGAAGAAAATAGGTCAACAGTCAAATTAGGGTACTTTTCCTGCAAAAGAGATCACCTCCACAGATTGTTCAGAGATTCTCCCCTGGGTCCTAGGGCAGAGAAAGCTCTGAGAAAGTTTTGTTATCTATCCAGTCGCTTAGACAAATTTTATTAGCAAGACAAGGCTACTCCTTTAAGGTCCATTTTAAATTTACTAAGTATTTGAAACTCATAGGTCCTCATAGCAGCCACAATCTACATAGAAAGCCACATTTATCAACTTTCTATGTGGATTTACGAAGGAAGAGAAAGGCTGACCAAAACACTCTCATATTTTATTTAGCATGTAAAAACACAAATGCAAGTTACTGATTGTTATTTTCCCTAGTTCAAGACAAAAGAGTTGTTTCAAGTTGCCTTGCTCTGACTTTCTGGAAGGAGGAGCAGTCTGACTACTAGGGATTTTGAAATGAACTCCCAACACATTGAAGAAAAGTTCAAGGGAAATTTTTAACTCACTAGCAGAGAGAAAAAGTCTAAATAAAGCTCAAGCTGGTTAAACATCCAAAAAAATTACCATATAGCATTTTATAAGTCCACAGTCAACGTTCCAAAGTCCATAACCTATCAGAAGAGGCATTTTTCTCCCCTACACACATAAATGATGAGGACCATGCCTGGGGAAGGTTCAGGTATTTTACTCTATCCAATATTTGTTTTGTACATTTGTCTAGAGGTCTTATTAGTAGTAGAGAGAGCAGTCCAAACCTGTAGCTCAACTCTTAAGTGGCTTAAGAAAGGGCTCTGATGGCATCGTTTCAGATCACTCTCAGACAGAGGATATCTGATGATCACTGATAGAGTTCCCCTTTCACCTCACTGAGGAGTCCAGATAGGGACAAGATGAGAAGATTTTCTGCTAATTACCCGGATGGGCTGTCAGGAGCTAGTTTCTCCTGAGGGACCATTGGGTATCCGCCAGAGGGTAGCCCTGGCCATGACCCCTCAGTTGTCACCTCGTTTTTTCAGAAATAACTTTATTATCAAACACACAAAAAATTAAAACCATTCAAAGAAGAACAATGCAAGGGGGAAAAATCTACAATAATATTCAAATACAGTAGAACTCAACAAAAACAAAACTGAAAAGCACTTAAACATTTTTCCATATAACTTAAAAAGGAATCTCAAGCATCAAGAAGACAACAGAGGATGTAATTTGTTTCAGAAAGGTCCCCAAAATCAACATTGAACAAATAATGATATGGAAAAAAAACTCCAGTTAGCAGACTCCAAATAAGCCATACTTCTTCCTAGTTTAAATTTTGATACAGTCATATGACACGCAATGGAAACACAATCCGAGAAATATGTTATTAGGCCATTTCATACCTATGTATCCTTAATTACACTTTCAATTTCTCACACTAGAGAAACTATCTGGTATTCACACACATGTGTTATTTATTTCACTTAAGAAGATGGCCTCAATATGCATCCATTTAGCTATAAATGTCTCTAGTTTCTCATTCTTTATGGCTGAGTAGTACTCCATTTTATTAAAAAAATAACCCACATCTTCTTAATATAGTTTCCAGTTGATGGGCACTTGGGCTGTTTCTAAGCTTTAGCTATTATGAACTGTGCAGCTATAAACATGGGTGCACATGTATTGCTGTGGTAAGATTCTTTTAATTTTTTTGTGAAGATACCCAGCAGGGGGATAGCTGGGTTGAAAGGGACCTTTAAGCCCAGTTCTTGAGGTATCTCCATACTGACTTCCACAGTGGTTGCATCAGTAGGCACTCCCACCAACAATGGAGAAGGGTTCCTTTCTTCCCACACCCCTGTCAGCACTTGTTATTAGTTGATTTCTTGATAGCAGCCATTCTTTGTGGGGTGAGGTGGAATCTCAGTGTTGTTTTCATCTGCATCTCTCAAATGACCAGTGATGTTGAACATT
>NW_004624808.1:8771558-8815289 GCF_000247695.1 Heterocephalus glaber
AAGCAATTTTTCTTTTCCTGGTCACTAATTGCAATCTTATCTTCTATATCTGAAATTCTATCCTCACATTGGTTCATTCTGCTGCACAGACTTTTGATGGAGTTTTTAATCTCCTGGAAATCTGTTTGCATTTGCTTTATGGATTCCATGTGTTTCCTATGTTGGGATTCCATCATGTTCCTCAGCTCCTCTAATTTTTTATCTGTGTCCTCTCTAGATTTATTAATCATGTCTTGCCCTATGAGCACAATCTTTACTGTTTTCTGAGTAATTATTTCTGCTTTCATTTTTCCCAGATCCTCTTTTGTTGCCAGTTTAGAGAATCCAGGTGGTTGAGTATCAGATTGTTCCATCTTGTTTCCCTTTGGGGTTGCTGCAGGTGATCTGGAAGTCTGTTTTTGAGGCTTGTTTACATGTCTTCTCATTTCCACGGGGGTGAGGGTGTGCTTCTGGCACCCGCTTGGCTCACCTTCTCTGCCCTAGGTGCGTGGAATGGCAGTGGTGCAGCCTCCTTCCGGGTACTGGGACTGGCTCACCTTCTCTGCCCTAGGAGCATGGAATGGCAGTGGGGCAGCCTTCTTCTGGGTATCTTTTTATTAATATATATTTGCAATGCATAACCTGTGGAATTGGTATATACATATATCACACCTTGGTCATTTTTTATCCCCCACTGTATATATATTGGACCATCCGGGCTGAAATCCTGTTGGGGGCTGGTACCATGGAGGAAGGAACTTTCTAGTAGAAGCCATAGCCACAGAAAAGCCACTGCTGTTGTCACTAACCTGAGCTACCACCACCTCCTAATGGCAGACAAGGAGAAATCCCTGGCTTCTCCCTTCTCCTCCTTTCCAGTACCTTGCTGGTATCTTTCATTGACAAACTCAGCAGAAAACCTAGAGACACAGGTGACTGGAAATACAGCTTATAGGACTAGTGCTGAAATACAGGTAGATCAGGGGAAGAGTGAGAAAGAAATCAAAGACCAAATAGGTAAATAAATGGCATATGTGGGTATCATTAATTTCACTTGCCATCACCATTTCCATTTTATAGATGAGGAGGAAACAAAAACACAGAGCAGCTAAGTAACTGCTCGCGATCACACAGCAAAGTGGCAAAGTCAGGATTTATGCTTAGCTAGGTAGCCAGTCTCTGGAAACTATGCTCTTAATCACTGTTTTTAATGTCTCTTTGTCCTCACATCCTTAGCTTCTGGCCTCTTGCCTGAGCTCTTCATTGTGGTCTCCCATGTCACTGTCACGCTCTGAAGATGGATATTGGCCTGGCAGTCATGGCATGTGGCTTCCAGCTTCTGTTAGGATGCATTCTGCAGCTCCAGGCAACTAACTCTCCAATCCGACCCAACTCAGGATTTCCACCCTACCCTGGCCACTGCCATATGGTTTTTCTCAATCCTGGCACTAAAGATTGAACAAAGTTCAAGTTTTCCCTTTTAGAGCTCTAAACCTCAACTTTTCCTGTTTCCCACTAATCAAAGCTGCTGCTCAGAATTTTTGCAAGGGCAAATTAAAAATGAAGAGCTCCACCAGCCCACATAATAGAGCTTCAAAAAAGTTAACAGAGTGGTGCATTGACTGCTAAGTCAATCCTTTCCAATGAGGAGCTTAGCACAACCCAGATTTGAATGTTTCAATAAGAGACTCAAAACAAGTCAAATCCCAATCCCCCTTTAGTAGTCCTGTTATAACCAGACAAGCCCCCGGGCAGGAAGAAGTTAGCTCTTTAACAAGAGCAAAATCTTAATTACCCACTTCCAGAAGTGCTGAGGCTTGGTCTGCATTCAAGGGTTCTCTGGAGGACTACTAGTGGGCTTTTGTTATCTAATCACCTGGCAAGAACATCATCTTTGCATGGCCTTTCCAGAACCTCTAGAGGCTTGACGTTTGGAGTAAGTATTATAAAATAGAGAGGGGATTGTTAATTATTTCTTGGGCCTTCTCTTATCTGGGTCAATAGATGAGGCTGGATGTTTATTGAGTGACGGGGAAGGGGGGATGGGTGCAGTGGTTTCAGGATGGACTCTGGGTCATAAGGTCAGGTTTCTAAAAGTTATTGTACAGACTGCTGGACAATAGCTCTGCTTATTAGTGCGATTTAGATCTTTTGTGTTATTTGTAAAAGCAAAGAGTCCCAGTCAGACTTCGGCTTAAGTAAATCTTTTACTGCTGTCAGTCACAAGGCCCCTCCAGTCTGAGCCATCCGTGGGCATTCTTGAAAGGCCAACTACCTTTTCTCATACATATATCTGTCTGGGTAGACCCAAAACACTTCAAAAAGCAGAGAAATCCTTGTCATGGATATACAGGTGTTTTTCATGAGATGACATGTTTAGACAGTTCTGAAAATGTGGGTTGTAGGAATTGTTAGTTCTCATCACCCATTATTATAATTACTTCCTTACTGCTTGCCTTCCCCACTACATATGAACCCTATGAGAATGAGGATTACACCTACTATGCTCCCTGATCTATAGCCTAGAACTTGGCATATAATAAAAATAAGTAAATATTTGCTTAATAAAAGCAATCATGTATATAGCACCTAACATAGGTGCTTGACTAATAGTCTAAGTGAGACTCTCAATGTCTATAATCTGCAAACTGGATTAATCGCATTTATTCCATATGGAATCTTTCAAATATGTAAATAGATAAGTGTATAGATTATAAAAACTGTGCATTAACTGCAAATAATTCAGGTTACAAATGAGGACACTGAGGCCTATGGATGTAACTTGACAATATGCTAAAGACAACAGGGCTAACAAGTTGCAGATCTAGAATTTGATTACTGGAATGTTGGCTCCACTGTCCATGTTTTTAACCACCGTGCTCCATTCAAAGGATGGTGTAAACATCAGGGATGGAAATGCAAGAGCTTTCCTCATGTTGAGAGTATTAGGAAGACAGAAAAGAACTGGGAATGTAGCTCTGTGCCAGGGCACATATTTAGCATGTGTGAAGTCATCCCTTGCACCAGAAGGAGGAGGATGAAGAAGAGGAGGAGGAGGAGAAAAAGTAAAAGAAGCAGAGGAGGAAGAAGATGAGGGGAAAGAAAAGAAGATGAGAGAGAGGAGAAAGAAGATTAAGAAAGATTACACTGAGATTTTTCAAAATCAATGTTACTTTAAAGAAAAGAAACAAGGGTCTTCATTCCCTTGAGTCACTGAGTGAAAGGAGGAGGGGAGGAAGCAGTGAGCAGGCTACAGCTCAGAGTAAGGATTTGGGAATCTGGACAGGGAAGCCTTACAGATAATGGGTCCAAAGAGAAAGAAATTAGGTTTACAGGCCAAAAGAGGGGAGGTGGGGGAAAGATTTGCAACAGGGAGTAGCAGCTTCTTCATTTGCTTTAAGGACAGTTGTGTGGAACAGCTAGTGAAGCACATCAAGAACACACTGGAGACTTCAACTTTCTCAAGTGCCCCCCGTTGGAAAGAGGGTGAAAGGCAATCCCCTAGGCAGTCTACTAACATTTCCAGCAGGAAACAAGCAGACTTTGGAGAAACCTCATACCCAGTCCTAGCTCCCCAGTTACCCTAATAACTAAAGTACCCATCTCTTTAACACCAGCTATACAGACTTCCATTCTGCTGCTGAGGAAAAGGAGCAAATGAAGAGAAAACGAGAAGACACTCGCATTCTAAGATGTAGAGAGCTAATAAAGTCACCCATATTACTTACTCAGGTGATACTATGTGTTACAGTAAGTGGTCATTTATTTTGCTCCCGAGTGTCCCATAGGGTATGCACACAAAATTGTTTTAAAATATTCATTTACTTTAAATCCAGTTATCTATATTTCCATTTGATGTGTCATATATTCAAGAATGCATTTAAATATTCCATTAAAACGGATTCATTGTCAAATAACATAGAATCCGCCAAAGTAATAGCTAACATATCAGCACTAAGCCTTCATCACAGCTACGTCAAACCCTTGATACCCCCTTCATTTCTTTCCAATTCTGGCACCTGTAACCATAGCAACATACACTGAAGCCCTTCGAGCAGAACAGAACTGACAATCACCCTAACAGCACAAATACCTGAGCTGAGTGAGAAAAGAGAGGGGCAGCCCAAATAGGTAGCTGTTGAAATTAAAAGATAATGACAAGGAAACAGCTGGAAATAAGCACCAGCTCACACTGCTGCCTCCTTCAAGTGTATGAATGGTATGCAGAGCCCAGTGTGATTTATGTTTTATTAGTGAGGCTGACATCAATGAATACTTCATTAGGCATGATCTCAACAAACAAGTAGAGTGGAAACTTAAGAAAAATAAGTTGTTTGCAGAGAAATTCAAGGGCTGCATCTGCTTGCCAAGAACTTAAGCCATGTTTTCTGCTCATCCTTGTAGCAAGAGAGAATCTCCACTCACTGAATCCTTTCAAAATGTAAACACGTGTCGGTAAACTGCAAAGAATTGTCTGCTATTGAGAAAAGACACCCATTAGCCAATTACAGTAATTACATGGATTAAGATTTCTTGTTTTTGGTGGTTTCTTTTTTTAATCCCTAATCCTTTCTTGTCTAGCAAAGGAAGGGATAAACAGCTAATAAAGTCAGGGAATTAAATGGGGGCAAACTAGGGCATTCTCATTTTCAGATCCCAAAATGTAATTGAAATTTTATGCTTACCTCAACGTAATGACATGTGATGATTTCTGTTCAAGGGAAGTCAGAAAGGGTCATGTTTTCCCCCAAGACTTCAATTACAGTAGCTTCTATCGCCCCTAAAACAGCATTTGGTCTTAGAAAATTGCGTATAATGGTGCAGGTGTTTGTTGAGAGTATCCATCATATTTAGTCCCAAGTAATCCATATTAATTCACCAGCTTCATTAGCAGCAGCCTTTTCTTCCAGATGACAAGGAAAAGTGAATATAATTTCAAACAGATGTGCTAGTTTTCTATGAATCAGAAAGTGAGAAAAGAAGCTGGCAGTGGCTGGAATCAGGGGAGATGAAACTCCAGCCCTTACATGCACAGAGTGTGGATTTCTGGAATGCATTCTGAGCAGGATGCATATGCTTGCGCCATCCACATCACAAAGAAGTCTGCCTGTGCCCAAGCAGCTGCTTCCAAGCACCGCTGCTGCCTATCAAGCTGACTATTTCCCTGACCCAATGCAAATAATGGGCATTATTACTATTATGAAGAGTGACCTCCAATGCCACTGAAAAGAGCTTAGTCAGATTCAATTCACACTATTTCAGCAGGTACCATTTCCCAAACCCTTCAAGACATCACAATAATGAGTGATGGGGTGTCTTTGTAAGTGTCTCTCTGTAGGTATATGCACACATAATGCCACAAACAGCTCAATTTCTGGGAGCCTTAACCACAATATGGCCTAGAACTGGAGGGTCAGGAAACAAAGAACCATGTGCATACAATCATTGTAAGTACAGTTTTAACAAGCAGTATTTAATTTGATTCAACAAATATCTGTTTTGGGCTCTTGACCCATACTTATAAAACCAGGGCAGGATCCAGCCTAGTTTTCAACAGCTGCCAGTCTGTTTCCAGAGTGAGGAAAGACCTTTCTGCAAGCTTTGGCCTGCAATTCTTTGTCTGCTAATTAACAGATCTTTCACCACATCGAGGTCAATTCCTTGGTGAGGTAGATGCTGGTTCTTGGAAGTTATTCCTTCTAAAAATGTCCTAAGAGAGCCTACCTCTTCTGGAAGAATTACTATGTTCTGCAAAAGCCTTTATTTAAGGGAGCCTGAAGTTCATGACAGGCCTTACTTAGTTCTAGCACTTGTAGGTTAGGAATGGTGACTGCAACAATTTTTTGTTACGTGAGAAAGGATATTGAATGTCATCTAGTCCACTTATTGCATTTTTACATATGACTGTTGAAAAGCTCAGAAAAATGAAGGAAATTTAATTTCTTGAGCATCAAAATGGTCATATTGTTTCTCAAATAAAACTCCTTTTTGAACCTCAGCCTCTAGGATCAAGGCCAAACTGGTGGGCACGGATTATAAGGCCCAGTGTGGTACAGCCTTAACAGTATTTCCAGTCTGTCCTACTCTCCTCCACCACTAACCCTCACTGTCCATGCTTCAGCCACCTTGAACTTTTGGGACAGTGACTATCAACCTTGGCTGCAATAAGAATCTCCTGGAATACCCCAGACCAGGAGATTCTGATTTCACTGATTCCATTTGGGACCCAGGCTGATATGTTCTGTAAACTCTGCTGGGTGATTCTAACATTTTGTAAAAGTTGAAAAGCACCGAACCAGGTGGTCTCAGAGTTCCTTTGTGAAAGTGGCATTCCTTTCTCTGGTGGTGGAGGGGAGGGCATTGTTGTATTTTGTGATCGAATACTTATAGCAGCCTCATGACTTGAACAGGCCTACCATTCAGCTTTATCACTATCCCCTACACTCACACTCTGTACCCTAAATGCTTATATTCAAAGTGTAATAAAAATGCAAGGTAGTTTTACAATGAGCACTTCAAATACTTCTGAGAATACCATAGGGTTAACATGTTCACAGAAATTTTGAACAATAATGGCAAGATATTTGATTTTTCCTTTTTTTTTTTCCATTTTCGGCGTCTTTACTAGAAGAAAGAGAAGCATAACTGAATAAACCCTAGAATTAAGATCTCTTTTGAGTGACAATCTCTTTAGTCCCACACAGTTAAGAGAACCCCTATGGGGTTAATAGAAGACTTTGCCTCCTCAGCAGTTACATATTCCATTTAAAATGCTGGGTAACAAATCATTACCTGACCTTCTGGGGCATCATTTTACTGCCTTTGAAAACTCTTTTTTGGAGCAAGGCATTATCTTGATATTGAACAGGAAGTGGGGTACTTCTAGACTGTACGGGACATCCAGGGTGCCTGTCATACTCAGGAGCTCTGTGTCAATTCAAGCAGTGAGCCAACGGTAGACTGTTAGTACTAAAGGGGACACTGAAAGTCATCTAGCATAAATGCCACTATTTTGCAGGTGGAAACACAGGCTGTAGCAGCTTACTCAAAGCCATAGGACTAGTTCCATATCCAGGATTAGAAACCAAGAGTCATTTTCCTTTGTATGGTTTCTTAAGCAGGGACATCAAATGATAACAGTTAGAGTTGCTATTTGGGAAGGTGGGGGGTTACCAGGAATTGAACTTGGGACCTTGCACTTGCCAGGCAGTTGTGGCAGCACCACTGAGCTTCTTCCCCAGCCCTAGAGTTACTGTTTGTTGAGCACTGACTACGTGTCTGGTACAACACTGAACTCTGTGCATACACTATAATCTCAGGATACTTTGGGGAATTTGGGACTACAATTATTTCAATTTCACAGATTCAGAAACTCATGGACAAAGCAATAGCTCAGAGCTACACACTAGCAAGAATCAGAGTCAAAATATAAACTTGGACCTGTTTGTAAAGCCATTGTCAATCTGCTCCCAGAATGAGGTGAAGAGGAAGAAAGAGCCACGCCAAGGGAGTGCTCTTAAGTTTCTTGCCAAGCTGTATTTAAACTTTGACTAATAGTGAGAGGACACCTTGCTGAACTTGGAGTCTCACTAGGACTGAAATATCTCTCCAAATGTAGTAAACATAACCAAATTTTGTTAAAGAAAATATTGTGTCACTAAGCAAGCCAGGGGTGTGACTCTTGTTGATCACTTTGTCATACAAAGACTCCTGTTGCAATGAAACAGGCTGTTTGTGCAATGTGTGCTGATCTGCATAGAGGTGGCAATGGGGTGACATCTTTGCTCACCCACCATAAGGGTCATGGTCAATGCTTCTATAACAAATGCCAGGTTAACATGGGAAAGACACATGCACTTATTTAATCAATGTTTTACATAACACAGGAGCTTTTAGAAATAAAGACCTAAAGACCTAAGGAAAATGGCCTATTTTAAAGCTTACATTTAATGAAGAATACACAGCCATGAGAACTGGAATTGGACAAAAAGGTTTGATCTAACATAGGAGACTAAGAGAGAAGAGGAAACCTGGCGAGGCTTGACTGTTCATATTCTTCTTGAGTTTCTTTGTTTTTGTGTGTACAGAACAGGATCCTTTCTAGAATGAGGGTTTTAGGGTCTAGCAGACAAGATAAGTGAGAAAATTTTTTTATGGTCACCTCCTACACAGAAAGGGGTAGAGTGTGTGTGGGGGGTTAAGAGGAATATTATTAGTTTCTATGAACTATCTTGGGTACAAGGAATCCTGGTTTTTACAAATATCTTTAGGGAAAGAAGAGATCTGGGAGACAAGAGGATGAGACAAAGTCAGAAAGACTGGTTCTGAGGCTGCCTCTGAAGACTCCCAATTTCTGTTTATTTGTTTATTTAGTACTGGGGATTGGACTTTTCCATTGAGCTACATTCCCACCACTTTTTTATTTTGTATTTTGAGACAGGGTATCTCTAAGTCACTAGCTGCCCCGCTGCCTAGAATTTGCAATCTTCCTGCTTCAGCCTCCCAGAGTGCTGGGATTACAGTCGTGTGCCACCATGCTTGGCTCCTTTCAATCTCCTTTAGTTCAAAGTACGTAGCATGTTAATGTGCCATAATTTAGGGTACCATTTTCTGAGCCTCAACATCTGCGATTGCATAAAATTAACAATGATAAGGAGCTAGAGACAAAGAAAATAATTGGAGTCAAGACAGCCATGAGTCGTTAGTTGCTCCTCATGCCTCTCAGTTTTTCAGTTTCTCCTCCTATTTGAACAATAAGTGTAACTTAGTGCAATCTATGTAGACAAATATTTCCCATAAGACAGAATGCAATCTCCCTAAAAAGTAAGGGGGTTTGTATTGTTTTTTCCTTCATACCCCTGGTGTCAAGCACAGTGTCCAACATACAGTATATGTTTATAAAAAAGGTTTGCTGACCTGAATAATTGTTTGCTGAAAGAATACACTGCAGCCAAATCTGTAGGATTTTACAGGCCACCTGAGGAACCAAATGAAATGTGGCTTTTGGTAAAATATGAAAGTTCTAATCTTTGGATCTGTTTTACTACTGTCGTTACTTTTCTCATTGCTGAGACAAAGTAACTGACACCCAAAGTTAAAGAGGGAAAGGATTATTTGGCTCACAGTTTGTAGAGGTTTCAGTTAACAGTTGGCTGGCTCCAAGGCAGGATGGCATAGCAGAGGGGCATCACAGAGGAGAAACAGTTCATGGTGGGCAGAAGGCAGGAGGTCAGCAAACCAGCAAAGTATCAAGAAAGCAGGAACGGCCCTACCTTCTTTGGGTCCCTTTATATCCATCCAGGCTACCTGCCCACTGGGTGGTGTCACCCACCCCCCAGGGAGGTATCTTCCTATTATCCACACTCAGAACTATGCCTAACCAATCAGTGGACTAATTTAGTAATCACAAACCCTTAATCCCAGCATCATACACTGTAGATCCATCCACTTCTGAAAAGCCCCACCTATGACCACATGAGGTTTTGGGAGGACATCTAGATTCAAGCCATAAAAACTATTGTAAATATCTTTTGGAAATTAACAAGTGCATATGGTTTTCAGTTCTAGAAGTCTCTCAGACTGACCCACTTGAAAAGACTGAATGTGGGCTCGGTTCCTTCAGTTCTGAATACTAAGCTTCTCAACTGGGGGTATGATGAAGGAAGAACACTAATTCAAGTGTCTGTTATATGCACTAGATTGGCCTGCACTGGGGACTCTACAGTAGATCGGAGGAAAGTGGCAGCATATATTGGATTTTTTTTCATTAAGTTTATTGGTACATTTGAGGTATACAATAAAGTTACATTCATCGTTGGGATCTTATACCTTTACACGATGTATCTTGGTTGTTATTTTTCCCCATTCCCCTTCCCTCCTTATTTACAAAGACTTTATTTCCATTTTTTCCTTTTCTCATATTTTTTCCTTTCCTTTCTTTCCTTTCCCCTACCCCTCCCACTTCCCCTTTAGGCCTTTTCTTCCTATTTCACATTATCAGTTACACATTTTGATCCTTATTTACACTTTTAGTTTCTCACACTAGTTTCTCACAATAGTTTCTCAGAGAAACTATTCAGTATTTTCAGATGTGTGTCCTATTTATTTCACTTAAGAGTATGGCCTCAATGTGCATTCATTTAGCTGTAAATGTCTCTAGTTTCTTGTTCTTTATGGCTGAGTAGTACTCCATTTTATTAAAAAAAAAAAAACCCACATCTTCTTTATCCAGTCTCCAGTTGATGGGCAATTGGGATGTTTCCAAGCTTTAGCTATTACAAACTGAAGCATACATTGTTTTTAAAACTTTGCCTCATGAGAATACATAATGCTCAACCAGACTCAGTAATTAAAAACACCAAAACTCAATTTGGGTAACATGACAGTATGGGAGGCCACCTGTCAGACACACCAAAGGAAACAAAAGTGATGTGCACAATTTTTCTCACAGTTACATCATGTGACATCAATGTTGTTACATAAAAGAAAGGCAATCAGCCCCCCCCCCCCCGCCGTGTTCATGTCTAGTTCCCAAAGCACCCACTTAAAATGGAAATCTGCATCTAATTTTCCCCTTTTGAAGGCTAAGGTAAAGTACAGGCAAGAGGGGGCACAAAAGTGCGCAGGCAGTGTGCGGTGCTCTTTGGGCCGCTGTAAGCTCTCCATACTGTTTCAGGGAGTTCGTTTGAGAGTGAGGAGAGCTGCATATTATTTATGAGCACATAATGTCCCAGCATAGAAAGGCTTGGTGTAAAACGTCTTTACCCACATGGCAAGAGTGGCATGCTATTCTTAAGTAGATGAATCTATGATTTAGAAAAAAAGGAGTTCAAATAAATGGCTAGTTTTCCCATTAGAAGATTTTTCATCTATGCCCAGATGGGAAAAAAGAAAGAAAATTAGCTGGGATCATGAGGGTCCCTCCATCTTTGGTGCTAATGTGCTATTGACAAGTTATAATGAGGCCTTCTCTGTCCCAGAGTGAGGAATAGGCTCATTAAAACTCAAGGAACAGGAGAGCAAGCTTTCAACTCCCTTGTTTTTTAAACTTCACGGGTTTTTAGAAATACTAAATGAATTGCCTGACAAAACGATGTTATTGATTTCAAAGTGTGTCTGCATTCTTGTGTTTGCATTTGCATTTGAATCTGAGCTACTTAGAGTGTCAGTTGTTGGATAGAAGAATGGAAATGAGAGTTCTGTGGTGGGCTCGAAAAGACTGATATGTTGACTCTTCCACTTAGTCACAGTGGAAATAAGCCTCATACGAACCTTGGCTTCTTCTTGATCAAAACACATCAATTAACATGGCTTGAACATTGCTTTCTTCTCCATTAG
Source organism: Heterocephalus glaber (assembly GCF_000247695.1). The sequence continues at coordinate 8,782,875 of NW_004624808.1, forward strand.
AAGAAAGGAGGATCCCAAATTTTATACCATTAAATAAGATGGCTGTTCCACAATGTAATGTTATTAGGATGCCAGGCCATAGTTCCAAAAGAGGCTGTTAATGTACACTCCCAACAATCTGTGCCTGAGCATGTATTATGCTGAAACAGTAAATAATCCAAAAATCATTTAGATTTGGATGTGAGAGTGCACTGTGTGATTTGTGTGCATGTGTGGCAGGTGTGCCATCCTAATTACTTTTTCTTATGCTAATATTAGTACAGATTTCTATGCCTCAAGCACATAATTGGTGGCAGAAAGAGGGAGAAGTCAAAGGCGACTCCCAAGTTCAATCATTGTTAGGAAGAGAAGTAGGTTTAAGGGAGGACACTGTTTCCCACATGTTGATTTGTAGTTGATACAGGAGGAACAACTTCATGAAAAATATCAAGTCTGTACCTTCCACAGAGGGCCTAGACTGGAATTTCAGGGAATGGACACAGTTGGTGGACATCTGGGAACAGTGAGAAGATATTAAAGGAACCATTTAAAGGGGCTAGCATTGAGATAGGATGAGTGCTAGACTTCTTCTAAGTCCCAGATTCACAAGGGAAGGAAGAGTTGGAAGGAAGAGAAAGCTGGTGAGATATTCCCAGGACTGCCCCTGGGTCAGTACACAAGGAGAATATTCAGGAATCACCTTCAAGGGGCATGGAGGAGGGCAGAAGAAACAGAGACAGTACAGGATGAAAGATGTCCAAAGAGAATGAGAAAAATAAACCTACAACTAATTGGGGAATGAGGCCAAGGGAAAAATGTGATTGCTTGTATTTTTCAAGAATGAAGAGATCTGTTTTGTTGTTACTGTTTTGGTTTGGTTTCAGGAGAAGCTGAAAATAGCTGGCAAAGGAGGTTAGACAGAGAGGCGTAAAAATGGTGACACAATGATATTAGCAGCTTTAGGGGGATAGGGAGCCTTGCAGAGAAGAAGCACATCCTCCTCTGAGACTACTTAGGAAGTGAGGAGAGGCCAAGTATGTGGGGAAAGAAGTTGAAGGTGCAGAAAAGAGAGCTCATAGGAGGCAAGGGGAAGGGTTACAAGTATGAAGACAGTGGGAGAATTTGGAATGGTTCCCAGCAGAAACAACCTTGGAAGTCCAACTCAACAAATTGAAAAATTGTTAAGCAACTGTAGGAGGAAAGCAATGAATCTGCCCAAGTTGAGTGATATTTTAGGCCAAGAATAGAATCAACTTCACTATCAGGAAGAAATGTTCTAAGACAACAAGTTAATGGGCATGATCCAGCAAGAGAAAAGGTGCATGGAAGCTGGGCACGGTGCATGCCTATAATCGCAACACCATTGGAGGCTGAGGCAAGAGGATCATGAGTTCAAGCCCAGCATGGGCAACTTAGCAACTTATGAGACCATGTCTCAAAATAAAAAAGGGGCTGGTGATGTAGCTCAGTGTGAAGGCCCTAGCTTCAATCCTTAGTGCCAGGGGGAAAAAGGTGCATAGAATAATCTTGAAGCACCTTTCTCTTTAGGATCCACAAGATGCTGCTACTCTTTTGTAGCTGCAGGATACTGTTCTCAGGAAAAACTCCATTCATTTCATTTTTGCATACATGTAGGCACTGAGAACTGCCAAACTGATTGCCAGGTGCAGCTTGCTGTGAAAGGAAATATGGAATTTCGACATTTTTCACAAAAAAATGTAAAGAGGAAATCTATGGAACAAGAAAGAAGAAAGCAAGAGGAATTTTGAGGACTTGCTATAATTTATCACATTACATTGAAATTGGAATCACCCATGACCCTCCTGTCAGTGAAAGATCAAGCTAAAATTTCCTGGAGAAAATAGCATGGGTTATGAGCACATGTTCTTAGCTTCATTATCCAGTGACTAATATCCCATGACTAAAGCAGGTGTTACATAGTAGGCAAGGATTCTGTAAGCGTAGGGTATGGGTTCAAATTCAAGTTGCTGAGACTTTAGATAGCAGTACTTATTCTTGCTGTGCATTAATTTTTCTCATCTGAAAATAGGATGAAACAGTGGCTATATTTATGGGCTTGTTGTGAGGCGTAAATACATGAGAATTTCTTCATTTAATATATAAATACCTAAAAATCATTAGCATAAAGTTAGCCATTGCTATTCTTAATTGTTTTTGCCCACCATCTTTATAGCACATGCCTTACACAACCATTAACGTGTTTCCATGCCTTTTTGCTTTTTATTTGTGTATTTTTCTCATGTCCCTCCTTAGATTGCAAACTCCTAGCAGGCAAGGTCCATTGTCTTATATATCTTTATATTTAGCCCTGTTCTGATTATCAACAGCTGTGTCACAAACCACCACATTACTTGGTGGCATGAAACAACTACATTTCTCTTATGCTCATAGATTCTGTGAGTTGTGCACCTGAAAAGGTCACAGTAGGGTCAAGTACTTCTCTATCTTGGGATGGCTGGAGGTTCAGCTCAATGCTTCATCTGACTGGCGGAATCATGTGAACAGCTGGAGGCTGCAATACCTGAAGCTGGAGGATCCACTTCCAAGATGGCTTCTACACTCACGTGTCTCTTGATGAGCTGGAATGGCTGAAGGTTGGGCTCAGTTGGGACCATCTAAAGGAAAAGCTATCTGTGCCCTCTCCAGCATGTTAGTTTCAAGGTAGTTTGTCTTCTTTCTAAAAGGACAGCTCAGAGCTCCCAGAGTGAGTGAGCCAGAGAACAAGATGAAGTGGTTTGGCCTTTTAGGACCAAACCTCAGAAATTACAGTTTCACTTATGCCATATTCTCCTGGTCAAAAAAATCACAAGCCTCCTGAGACCTCAGGAAGGGTATACAGACACCACCTACCAATGAGAGAAGTGTCCACCATTGTGGTCGCCTCGTTAAACTGCTGCCACCCCCTTCCATGGCACTTTAACATCTCCCACAACCGTCCCCTCCTCTCCATCCCCTCTGCTATTACAGGCAATGTCTTTTCTCACCTGGAACACTGTAATCATTTTAAAATGTTCTCTCTGCATCCACTCCTGAAACTGCTTTTCCATTTTTCTTAGAGGAGCCAGAGTAACTTCTGTAAACATATAAATCCCCCATAAAACCTACTAATAGCTTCCACTTTCCCTCTGCCTTATGCTTTACACCCTATCACTCTAAAGTTCTCTTGATTTTCCCACCTCAGTGTCTGCCACTACAGCAAACATAACCGAAGTACCACCTCCATCACCCTGTCCGGACTCACCGTCTTTCCCATCACCACAGTAGGAGCTTCTTACTTGGTCTCCTGACTTCTGCCCTTGGCTTCTCCAATTCCTTCTCACTCTGCCCCTGTAGAGCTCTTTCTAAAACACTAGCACTTCAGGCTCAGCTTTCCAAGCCAAACTCATCTTTGACCCCAACCCTCTTTTTTTTTCCTCAGAATTTTCTCTTTCAGCGAATAGCCCACAGCTCTGCAATCCAGATCTTTGGGCTTTATCTTCTACCCTCTCCTTCACAACTCACAGTGACACACCAACTCCTTTAAATCATACTTTGTAAAACACAGCACTTAGAAAAAGACTGTCCTTGAGTCAAGTCCAGGCTCTGATATTTACTAGTTATGTACTTTAGACAAAGTTACTTTGCTGAAAGTGCTGTTTTTTGTCTTTAAAATAATGTGAAAAAAGAATGTGAGCGTGGTGGCACCAGCTTGCAATCCTAGCACTCAGGACACTGAGGCAGAAAGATTGTGAGTTTAAGGCCAGCCTGGGCAACTTAGCAAGATCTGTCTTAAAAAAATTCTAAAGAAGAGCAACAGTAGAAATTTCTCAGGAAATATTTCTTGAAATCTATGTACAACATGTATTCACATAGATTTTGTTTTGTTTTGCAGTGCTAGGGATCAAACCCAGGACCTGGCACATGCTAAATAACCCCTTTACTTCCTATTAAATTAATTCCTTAACCTGGTTTGAATAAACAAGCTAGAAAAAGCATTAGTGGAAATGAGAAAATTGCAAAGTTATGGTTGTTAAATATTATGGAACTAATATTAAATTTGTCATATAAAGTTCATTATTGTTATATAAAAAATGTTCTTAATTTTTTAGAGTTTTATAGAAGTCTTTATGTGTTGAATATCTATGATTTATATTACCTCAGGGAAAAATAGATGGTGTATATAGGTAAAATATTAACAATTATTAAATTTAGATGGTATTATTCACTATGCTATTCTCTTTTCTCTCTCTTTTTATACGTGTATGAAAATTTTAATAAGTAAAAAGCAAAATATGTAAATCACTTATCTGTTATGCCTCTAGACCCATCCACTTATCTTTGTTCCCAGCCATTGCTCTGATTTAGCAATTAGTAAATTTTATCTGTAAAATACCAGACAGTAAATATTTGAGACTTTGTGGGCCATAGGGTCTCTGTAACCTACAGCAGTTCTCATTCAGCTAGTCCCTCTCACTTGCACTACCTCTCCAACTTTCTCCCTCATCACCAATCTCCAACAACCCTCTACACCACCACCCCCCTTATTTACTTACTTACTTTAAATTCTCTGAGTTTTTTCTTTTCAGATATACCTCTCCTGCTTGGAGGTCTCCTTCCCACCTCTCCTCCATATCTGAAGGAGTACTTGAACTCCTTCTTCTTCAATACTCAACTTAATCCTTACCTCTTCTCTGGAACCCTTGCAGTCTTTTCCCAAAACACGCACATATATGATGTATGCCTACACACCCACGCACAAGCACACCAAGATCAGTCAGGGTTGGCGCTCCTCCTTCATGGTCTTAATACTTCTGAGTTGTCTTTTTGTCTTGGTGATCAGATACTGCTCTACGTGTGATCTTTGCCTGGTTTCTCTGATAACTCTTGAGAGGAATCATGCTTACATCATAATTTGAACAGATTTCTTAATTTTTCCCCTTCCCATAAAGTGAATACTGATATTGATGTAAAATTGAGATGTTCTATAAAGTAGTGGTTTGGAGCACTTTACAGAGGTAATCAAGTTAAAGTTAGGGCAGATGTCCTAATAAAGAGGGAAAATGTGAGCACAGCCAGATATGCATAGAGGGGAGAAAATGTGAAGAGACAGAGAAAGATGCCCATCCATAAGCCAAGAAGAAGGCCCTGGGACAGATCCCTTCCTCTCAGGTCTCAGAAAGAAACATGCCTCTATATACCTTGATCTCAGACTTGTAAACTTCAAGACTGGGATATAATAAAGTTGTGATGTTTACGCCACCTAGTTTATGGTACTTTGTTATGGCACCTCCAGTGAACAAATACATCCAACCTCTCAGACTCCTGCTTTCCCATCTGTAAAGGGAGTATAATAATAGCTGCTTTAGACAGTAGCTGTAATGAATAAAAGAATTCAAACACATAAAATGCTTAGAGTAATGCTTGGCATGTAAGTATGTGTGAAGCATTAATGTTATGGATGCTATTCTTAATGTGAAACCATTTATCATTTTATGTTCAGGTAACTGCCTATAAGGAAGGCTTAGATGTTTGCCCTTTACTTTCAATGAGCTTCTCTTAGCTTGAGATCACTCTCCCACTTCATTGATTGTTTCCTATGTAACTATTTATATGTTGCCTTCCAATAAAACTACTTTTCAATGCAAGCATGCATCTTTCTTTAAACATGGTATTTTCTTTCATTCATGTTCCTTGAACTCCTGTGACCCTATCAAATAGGTTTCTAAAATTCCTTATCCTGGTATTTCTTCTAAGGATACACTCTCAAGAGTATACCTTCTTTCCATTTCTACCTGCAAATAGCAAAACAATATCAACTGGCAGAGATAATTGCTCACTTGTGAAAGAAAGTGTTATTTCTTTGTGCTATAGTGCAGTGCAATAGAAATGTCACTCTGAGTCAGGTTATATTAAGTAGCTTTGTGTCACATGACACAGTGTGAACTGACACATGCTGTGCTTCTGGATTAGAGCTGGGATCACAAATCTAAAGAAACACTTTAGCACAGAAGCAAGTTCTAGTGGCTGTAAGTAATAAACGTGCTATTCATACTTCCTTCTGTGGTCTTGATTTTTGCTGTGTTGGAGTAATTAGGAGGTTGAAATTGATTGCATAATTTAACCCACATATCTCATATTAACTTTGAGCTGGGCAAATACTTATTCTTGTTCCCTCTCTTTGTATGAAAAAGCCCTACATCCCCACAGTGAGACCAGTACCTGGGAGCCTTATCCTGTCTTTACCACTGTTTTCACCATTCCCTCTCTGGGCTACTCAGTTCTTTGTTTACAAAATTAAGAGTACTGACTAGATTATCTCAAAGTGTCGGCAAGCTCTAAATTACTAAAATATACAGAAGGTCTGTGAGCATACAGTGTAGGACTCCACGTAGCACAGATGACAGCTAACTCTGCTTTACCCTTTGGCAATTTGAGTTTTTATCTGAAGTCTCCTATACTTGTATTTTTAATTCTGTCTTCATTCCCCATGAGGATTTACAGACAGCAACCCAATTAGAGAGCTAAATATCTTACGCTGGTCCAATGATTTTACAATGAATGCAAAACCAGCACTGAAAGTTCTTTGACAAGGTAAGTAGTGTTTACATTTAAAATAGGGCTTCAGAAAAATGCTGATGTGAGGGCCAAAGGCAAATTACAAATAATTGATTGAATCTTCATGTGTACAACAACTCCACTTTCAGTTACATGTGAAATGCAATTATGCTCATTTTCCAGTAGACAAATGCTATCTTATGGATGTTACATGTAAATATAAGCACTTGAAAATATTCATCTGTAATAAGACAAACTTTCTTGTGAATTTTAACTTTCTGATACTGTCTTATTTCACTTAACATGATGGTCTCCAGTTCCAATATGACAGAATCAATCTCATTGTTCAATACTGCTAATACGCATCAATAAATATGGCATAAACAAAACAACAACAAAAATGGTGTCATTGGCAGGAAAGAAAACACAGGGGAAGAAAAAATTTGAAGTCAGGAAAGATGATTCTGAATGCTCCCCTGCTTGACTGCCCTCATTCTCCCACCCAAGAGGACTGGACAGATACAGAGTCAGAGATGTTACCAGAACAATGAGAAGCACTCTTTTGGATATATGATTAAGAAAGAGGAATGACTAAAAGGATTAACTTAACCTGGAAAGTCAAAGGTTCTGAGGGAAAACTATCTCAGGCTAAGCACACCCCAAGAGTATGGAATTTAGGAGAGAAAGTGACCAGTACGGTGGTAGTGGAGGGGGTACTAAGGGAGTGGAGCATGTAGCTGATTAAGGAGTAAAACATTACAATGGACAGGCCTTTTCTTTCCACCAATAACTGAAGAAAGCAGGAACTAAGCAGTCAGATTTGTTTTTAAGTTCGGTCATAACAAATTGAACTCTGACACCACAAAGTGGTAAATTACAAATGTATCCATCTATACCGTATTTGGGATAGAACTGTCACCATACCCTGATATCCAGTTCATCTTGTGAAAAGAGAGAGATGATGACTATACTACTAGGAAGGAGTGGCATTCAAACCAAATGGGAAGGGGGCTTCTAGGTTTTGGCTAAAGGGGAAAACCCCTCCAATTTAATTATTTCCAGCCTGAGGGCCAAGGACTTTGAAAGAAAAATTCATTTTGCATTATATGAAGGCAGTAGGCATAATGTATCTCACAGCTACATGCACCATTATTTTCCATTGATTTTGTTGTTCAAATTAATATCTTTTTGTGCTGCTTAAAAAATCCTAGCTAAAAGTATTCCTGATGCATTTAGCTGTTTACACTTTGTCAGTGACCTGGAAGTGTTTAGCAACTTCTTTTTTTGTTCTTATTTTTGGTTTTGTTTTTTTTTTTTGAGACAGGGTAGTGCTGTGTAGTTCAGACTGGTCTTGAACTCACTATGTAGCCCAGGCTTGCCTTGAACTCCTGGAGATTCTCCTGCTTCAGCCTCTCAAGAGCTGGGATTACAGGCATGCAGTACCACACCCAGCTTGGCAACTCCTTTTTATGTGTTGGGTAGTAGCAATGGACAAGATTAGCAGAAAATATCCTCTAAAAGACTGGCTTAGGGCAGTCCTAGGCAAATTCACAAAAGTTTAGGGATAAGAATGAATAGAATTTTTGAAAAATCTGTTATTTCTTCTTCTAGGTTGACTGATGTGATGAGCTTTGGGAGAAAGAATGAGAGACTTAGGAGCTCTCTGCATCACCATGGGCACTAAACTGGAGAGAAAAAAGATGCAAGTATTCACAAAAGATGTCTCCCCTATTTATTATTATTTTTAGTTTTTCTATTAAATTTTTATTGAGTCATTTGTAGGAAAATGGATCCACCTTTAGACCATAATGTTAAGTGAAATAAACAGACACACAAGCATCAATACCATATGGTTTTTCTTACATGAGAAACCCAAACTATAAATAAAGAGCAAAATAAGAAAATATAGGCAATAGGAAATAGGGAGATAGATCTTTTGCAAAAGGGAAGGGTACCTAGAGGCTCTCCCCTTTAGAAGGTAGCAAGGTGTACAGAGGAGTCAGGCTCCATCAGTGCTATCATTTGGAATTCCTGAAAACGATCCTGTCACAGAATCCTGGCCTTTGTAGGAAAGGCATTATGCACATCCTTTTAAATATCTGTACACACATGGTATTTTGGCTCTCGGACATGAGTGGGGAAATTTGAAGTACATTACATAAAGGATCCCTTTCATCCCACCACATCTCTACTCATCCTCTTGGTGATCAAGATGAAGAGCTTCCTTGTGTGAGTTCCTGACTGAGTAGCAGTGTACTAAATAAATATTGTTGTCATTACTTTGCAGACTATTCATTGAAATGTGGTTGTGGGTCAACTGGGAATGAAGATATTATGTACACAAGGTAAAATGCTGTTCAGTCCACAAAAAGAGCCCAACTACTTCGTAATAATGAAACATGTATTTGTTACTACCTCACATCAAAGGACTGACTTGTCAAGAGAACACTGAAAAGAAACAGTGATTTTTTTTTTGCAAATATTTCTTTTCAAGAGTAAAAGAAAAGCTAGAATGTTTGGTAATGTAACTTCTCAATGGGCAGGGGAAAGGAACTTCCACAATCCAAGAATACCTTGACTGGACAATGATGTAACTTGAAAAACATGTTCATTTAAAAAGAAATATTGGAAGAAGAAAAATTCCTTCCTCCCAACTCATGGGTCACACCATAGAAAATCAGAAGTGATGAAAAATATGAAGAAAAGAAAGAAAACTAGGTGGCAAGAATTATTTTTGATAACTAAGTCCTTCTGGAAGTTGCAAAACGGATATCAACTGTACAACTTTTCCATGTTCCTCAACTGTTTGGTCACTTTTGCCCTTTTCCCCACTCTCCCTGCAATTATTAAATATTATTACTGCATTTGTCACAGCTGTCTTGCTTTTAAGGATTTTATTTTAAAAACTAAACCACCCAAGTGGTTTTTTTTTATAATATAGCATATTCTAATGGTGCTCTTTAGCTAATGCTACAGTCACCTCATGCCCAGTTTTCATTATAAGTCATTATTTTAAGATGTGTAACTTGGCTACAGAAAATTGCTCTATAAAGACACCTCAACAGAAATTCTCATGTGAGCAAGGAAATTTTAAGATGATGAAACGTTAGAAAAAAGATAATAAATAGTCTTTAGTAGCTTAGACTACCTTGCTGTGCTCTTAAAAGTTGAAAATAAATTGTTGAAGTTTTAATATTGGGTTTTTTCCTTTCTTTCCTTTTTATCTTTGCTTTTTCGAAATAAAAGACAACCTTTTAGCCTTCCATTTAGAGCAGGTTTCTTTCTAACTTCTTTTCCCTTATAAATCAGGCTATAAAGAGGTGAGAATCAGCTCCAGATTTGTTGCACCTTTTTTCCTAGAGTCAAAAATATTGCCATTTTCATTGGCTTGAGAGAAAAAAATACAGTGCTGTTTGTAGCCATTAAAACAGCCATTGTTTAAGGGCAGTCTCATTAATACTCAGTTCTTAAAATTCTACCCTCAGGGTGCTCTGTGCTATGAAAAGAGTCAAAAAGAAGTATGAGGTAAGGGAATAAACTGGGAGAAACTTAGCAAAGCCCTGTTCTTCAGTATCCCTCCATCTTGGAAGATAGGGATGCTCTTTTCTTCAGACTATAGAAAGAACACTTCTTCCATGAGGATTATGAGCTGCTGCAGGGAAAGTTCAGAAAGTCTTTATTGCACCTGTCATTTTCCCAATTCCTTCATCTTAAAATATTCACTTTACTAAGCTGTCATATTTTGGGGCAGCATTCCCAAACCTCCAGCATGATGTCTGAATCTATGCAAAACAAAGCTTTCATTAATCTCATTCTATGTACTTCAGTTAATGATAGAGCAGTGCACACACACACACACATACATGCACACCTACACACAATTAAACTTCCGTCTTTTGGAGATTCAGGAAAATTGCAAAGAGGAAGTGTTTCTGAAAGCATTAAAAGGGGAGAAAGATCTAACAGTCAACAGAAACATAACTTGACTTTTAGGCCAATTTCCCGTGCTGGTACCAACTGAAAGTAAATTTATCTTTGCCTTTAACGCATCTCAATGAGCATGGGGGAACTTCTAGTGCCCTTATGATATGAGACTAGAATCTCAGAGGATAAAGTTATTGAAAACTCACCCTCTTTTAAATATCATTCTAAACCCTATAGCAAGAAAGAACAGGAATTTTTCTCACTTGTTTGACCCAGGTTAAAGTAATAAAGGATGAGACTGTGGTTATCACTATTGTGCTGAAAGGCCTTGGCACAGAGAATGTGCTAATGCTATGTTCCTGACTTAATCCAACCAAATGTCTTGGAGTTAAGTCATATTTTTGTCATCTTGTGGATATGTGTTGATACAGTTCACTATGTGCTCCATGTATGTATTTAACACAATCCATCCCATTTAGCCAGAGACACTAAAATAATGTATTCTTGACAGTGACTTGGGTTGGGGTGTTGCATTTGCGAGCAAAACACACTCTACCTCCTCAATATTGGCTGCTTTAGTGGAGGCCCTTATAGCTGACAACACAACAGAGAACTTCATAAAGAAAGTCTCATGATAGCTGTTATTTATTATGCAAATGCTGCCTGCCATGGCAACATTGCATCCAGGAGTTTGCTTTATTTGCACTAGGACATGGCCTGTATATTCAAATGAAGGCAGCCGTACATTATGCCTACACATTACAAAGATTTTGTTTTCCTTGACACTTACAGGAGAACAAACTGCAATTAATATACCCTGTTTAAGCAGACAGCACCCAATTAGTTATCATCCATTTTCAGATTGGGATGCTAGACAAAAAACATGGAGCTGGGCTCCTTATTCAAAAGGAAAATACATCCAAACTATAGGTTTTCAAAGACACGTTTAACTCACAATGGCAAGGATACTCACTTAGCCTTTAATGTGAAATGGAGTGTTAATTTTTCTCTGTCACCTCTTAATTGCTTCCTTATTATACTGTTCAAGCAGTTAATTGCTAGACTGAGTGAAAGAGTGTTTTCAGGGGAAAGGAAATGCCACAGCATGAAAGAAAAAAAAATAGAAGCAGTTCACTGGTGTAATTGGGTCTGATATAACATTAGCTATGGTATTCCTTTTAATGGTATCTACAAAAATTAATAGGCAAAGCCAAATTGTTTGTGATTGGGAAAGTAGAGAAGGATTAAGTCAGTCAACATGCTGTGCACTCTGAGCTGTCATTTATTTACCAAACAAGCAAGAGGATTCTTCCATGCCATGCACACTGGCCCAGGTACAAGCTGCCTTCCCTATGTGTAGGGCAGATGGGGACATCTCAACAAGCCAGGTAGTCCCTGTGCAGAGCTGATTTCAGAAAGCCATGTGGACCCTTGCTTGCTGCTGCCTCCCTCAGTTAGCTATTCACAGTATAATTGAGGCAGAAGGAAAGCACAAAGTCATTGCGTCTTATGCGTCTAAATATTTTGGGGCCCCACTTTCAATTCCATTCGGCCCTTAGAGAAACTGACCCTTAATTTCAGTATCATCAAAAATGGGAATTGAGGATATCAGGGCTGGATTATGCTTCTTCAGCGAAGATATGGATAGTAAGAGAAACGGGCAAGAATTGCAGACATTTATATAAACAACAAAATGTAGATCACCAGCTTTAATGAGGATGTTTACATGCCAGTGTTAGAGAATTCATAATAAGTATTATTTTCTACATCCTCTAATTTTATTAAACCATAGCAATTACTAATGAAGAAAGATGGTAGAGAAAACACTTGCTTTAACAGTGAGGTGGGAAATGATATTTTTATTTATGTTGCATTTTAATTATGATAAAAAAATAACTTTGTTGTATCTTAAACTTCCCAAGGAAAAGTAAGAAAAAAAGTGCAAAACATTTACTGAATTGTGTTCATTAGTGTTTGTGAACAGTTAACTCATTAACATCATTCTTGATTGTTCCTGTTTGTTTACTAATACTGAAGTGTGCTGATCTTCCCTCTATTATTCTCCAGAAAGAAAAGAGTGGAGGAAGGCTTGGTGGAGGAAGACCCTGCAGGTGGATTCCTTCTGTGAGTGACACAATAACATGAAATTTCCAAGGAGTCATCTCCAAAGATACATAAGTAGAGAACCTTCAGTCCTGAAGTGGAAAATGTTCAGTGATAAGGTACTGAACAATTATGCAAATAAGTAACTTATTCAATATAAAACACTCACTAGGCATTGCATACTTCTTCATATGACTGTAGACATACAATGTAGAGCAGCGGTTCTTAGGCACCATTCATGGGAATCAAGTGTCTATAAACACCAAAAAACATTGTGTAAGAAATATATATGAGCCTTTGCATTTTTCTGAGTGAGTGTCTAGATTTTATATTGGCCTTCTATGCTTTATAACAAATCACCACAAATTCAATAATTTAAAGTAACAAATGCCTTTCTTATCTCTTGATTTCTGTGGGGCTACACTCCATGTATAGTCTAGTAGGGTGGCCATCATGGAGTGAGCCTGGGCTTTGTTCTAATGCTCATGCTTCACTGGAGAAGGTTCTACTTTCAAGTTCACTCTGGCTGCTAGCAAAGTCATCACCCTGTGCTTGTGAAATTTGTAGAGGCCTAGTTTATCAAAACCAAATAGTATTGCAAGACCCTAGAGTGAGCCTGCTATCAAGAAGGAGCCTTATATGAGGCACCGTAATCACTGGAGTCTATTGATTTGAACCAAGCCTAAGGTTCTGCCTACACTTAAAGGGAGGGGGCTATTCAAGGCTGTAAACACCAGAAGGCAGGAACCATGGAGGTCACCTTAGCTTTCACAAGATTTTCAAAGGGATCTTTGATTTTTAAAAAAGGTATAAGCTATTAGTTTGTGGAAAGATTACCAGTGTATTCATTATCTATTGCTGAATAACAAATTAACACAAAAGTCACTTAAAAGTCAGTCACTTAAAACAAAAACAGTCATTCTCATCCTTTCTGTGGTTCAGAAATTCAGACAAGGCAGAGTGGGAATTGCTTGTATCTATCCTATCATGTCTGGGTTCTACACTGAAAGACTCAATCAATAGGACCTGGGACCATCTCTGAAGGTTAATTTTCTCACATTTGAGGTTAATGGTATCAGTGAAGGGCCTTGGTTCTTTACCTGTGGTTTAGCATGTGTTCTCTTTATGAGAAATGTTGGGCTTCTTCACTGCATAGCTGGTTTTCACAGGTGATTGGAGAGAGAGAGAGAGAGAGAGAGAGAGAGAGAGAGAGAACCAGATCATCTTCTCTGATATAGCCCAAATTTCCATAGCTTCATTTCTACTGTACTTTATTAGTGAAGGTAGTTACAAAATGAAATTTTGTAATTTCAAAATGTAATTTCAAAATTTCAGTCTCAAAATGAAAGAACACAAACCCAACTTCTTAATGCCAAAAAGATGGAATAAATATGTGGGTGGAACCATCCTAGAAAATACAATCATTCACAAGAAATTAATGTAGGCTCTCAACAAATATTTACTGCTCTCTGCAAATTTTTACCAGGCTTCTATACTTTGCATAGGTCACTAGTGCATTGGTGCACTGTACTGAAACATTATATTAGTCCAATTAGTTATTCCTTGCAACTTGCTTTCCAGTATTCCTTGGACATGGCAAATGTGATTATCATGAATTCCTCTCACCATTTTAGAGATAAACACATGTCCACTAAATTTTCCTCTATTAACCCTGCCTGAGAGTCAAATTGTTACAGCAATCTTAAATTTACCAGGTACACAGGAAACTGAGCAACACTCAAAGAAGTGGAGGTAACCAAGCTTTATTGCATTGATAGTCAAGGACCTGGTCAAATCCTGACCCCTGAACCTCTAAAATAGGGATTTTTATAGATCTGTTTAGGTTGGGGTGGGTTAGTAACAAGCTGAGTGGAATTTTACAGAAGCAGAAGTTTAGCAGGTAGTGTTATCTCAAAGCACATTTTGTTTAAAAGGCAAGAACTTTACCTGTTTGGGGTAGGGCTGTAGGGTGAGACACCTGGATGTGATTAATTGTTAGGGTTTTGGCAAGTGACAAGGGCTGGCAAAAGCATAAGAGCAAAAATAAGAGGGAGGACTCATATTATTTTCTGTGTTATCTCCCCTTTGATTCCCCTATATAGGTGTAGCCTCATAGGGCTTCACTAGTTGCCACAGGATGGTAGTCTGGGTAAGTTCTTAACAGTAGTTGGGGCACTGACTGCTTGGTAAGAGCTTGAACCTGGTTTTGGAGTAACTCTGTGAGCAGCCTAAACAGACATGGGCCACAAAGAAACAGGAGAAAGATACAGCTAAGTAACCTGATTAAGGAAACAAGCCACAGTGTCCAGTTGCCCCAAAAGAATGACCAGAAGCCACCTGTTTAGGATTGTTCCTGTAGCCTGGCAGCACGTTCTGATAGGCTTTTGGTGGCCTACTGAATGATTCCAGACTGATTGGTATAAAAACAGCATTCTTCTAGGAAGACATATACCCCCCCTTTTCTGCTGTTAGGCAATCTAAGCCATATCTCTTCTGGAGGGCTACAGATGCTAAAGAGTCTAGTTCCTTTTGTAAGGTGAGGATGGAATTAGATATTGCTTTTAGATTTTCAGTTAATTCTTCAGAAAGTGTTTTGTACGTGAGTGACACAGTGGTTATGCCTGTGATTCCTGTCCCAACACCAGAAGTTATACCTAGGCCTATTAACAGGGGTATTGGCATGGTGACTTACCAGTGTGAAGCATGAGTCTTTAGTAGAATCAAGAATTCTGTTTCTCTTGGGCCAATATCTATCTTGCAGTTCAGGTAAACAAGAGTACAGGCTCCCATCCAGCTGGTGGAAAGGCAGAGATAGGCAGAGGTCCCACAAAGGCAGAAAATTCCAGGGGAGGACAAGCAGAAATGATTGTGGAGGTCAAAACAGTATCTGGGAATACTCATCTTGGGATCTTTTTCCCCATAAGCCCATGGTAAAGGCTATGGTGGCTCCCATTAGAGGTGGGGCTTGTCCTTGATGTGAAACTTGTATAGCATCCTGGGTTTTATTTTACCAGTGGGGGAGGAACCTTGTTGTATCTATTAATAACCATTCATTGGAGTTTTGAAGGTTGGGCAGGAGGAGGCAGGTTGAAGGGGCTGGTGTCCAGGAACTCAGTATGTTGTGATCTTGGACTGTGACCAGAGGAGTATCCCATGTAGGGGAACTTGTGGTCCTTGCAGAAATAATATCCTATGTTTAGCAAGTGTGAAGTACTGAGATTGTATAGTGGTATGCGTGTGAGCCTGTGGAAACATTGATGTGGTCTTGGCAGGGGTCTAATGTGAAGTTGAAGTCAGAGGGCAATAGGTGTCCCAACAGTGTTTCTGGGTTAGAGATTTGTCCAGTGTGAAGGCCCCTCAGGGGTGAGCTTCACTGACTGCAGACAGGGCCTTGGAAGGATAGTTTGATATTGGTAGAGATGGGGTCAAATATGGGCTTGTTTAGAGAGGACCCCCTTTCCTTACTGAGTTTGAGGAGGCTTTTTTAAAAAAACAAAAAGTCCAAAGGGAAGGGATTTTTATGTCTAAGTCAGGGTAGTAGGTGGAGTGAGAAAGAGACCAGACCCAGAGTACAACAGGAGTGGCCTCTGTGGAGGCTGAAGAACCAGAGATGCATAGCCAACAGTCTTTAGTCAATTCCAAGTGAGACTGATTTAACAGAGAGTGGGCTAACTTTAGAATCTTAGAGAGGTAAGGCGGAAGCAGGTCTAGGCTAATACATCTTGGAATAACTATCATTAGAAGCAAGAGCTGCATAAAATTATTTGTACTGGCCATGTTACTCAGGCCAGGATTGGAGCAGACAGTCTCAGGGGAAGGGATGTTCCTATGAACAGTGTTCTCAGGCTTCAGCCATGCACAGACTAGTCAGCTTCTGATGTGACTAGAACAGGGCTGCTGTCTATTGATGTTGTCTTTGAAGCTGTGTTGGGTCTGCGTAGTCCTCATTGGAGTTGGGTTTTGAATGGGTCTTGGGGGTCCAGATGAGCAGTCCAGGTGGCCGAGGGTCCTGGGGGTAGGCCTTTTTTGAGCCCTGAATGCTGTATCCAAGGAACAATACCTGTAACCTTAACAGCAGTTGAGTGACAAGCACAACACTGTAAGGTTGTGGAGCTCCTTTTTCCAATCCTTGACCCATACTGAGTCACCTGGTTGAAATGGGTGTGTGAAAGGAAATGGCTATTCTCTTGGGAACAGCCTTATTAGTGTGAGAGAAAGTCTTGCCCAGTGCCTGTAATTCAATGGTCAAGTGTGTGTCTCCTAGTTGTCTAACATCTCCTTGAAAGGCCCTAATTATAGACGGGGGCTGCCCAAAAAGGATTTCATAAGAGGAATAGCCAGAGGGCCTATGTGTACATCAGACCCAGAGCAGGGCTAGGGGTAACATGTCAACCTGTGTGGTATTGGTTTCTTCACAAAGCTTGGCCAGGGTGACTTGCAGGGTGTGGTTCATGTGTTCTACTTTCCCTGAACTCTAGGGCCTATAGGCCATGTGGAGGTTCCATCTTACTTTTAGTATGTCCATGAGCCCCTGTACTGTCTTTGCCACAAAGGCAGGCCCATTATCACTTCCTATAGATAGAGTGAGTCCATATAGGGGAATAATTTCCGTAGCAAAACTTGAACTGTTTCTCAAGCCTTTTCTGTCCATGGGGGTTTGGGTTCTATCCACCCTGAATATGTGCAGACAATGACTAGCAGATATTTGTAGCCACAGCATGGCTTCACTTCAGTAAAGTCAATCTCTAGGTCTTCAAAAGGAGAGGCCCCTGTATGTTGAATCCCCAGAGTGGGCTTGGGTCTTTTTAGGGGATTATTCCAGGCACAAGTCTGGCACCCCTGGAACATGGTGTCACAGAGGGAGGAGAGCCAGGGAACATAAAAATATCTGCCCAACGATGTTTCCAGGGCTGTTTTCCCTAAATGGATCTTTTTATGGCCCTCTTGAATAAAGGAATAGGCAATCCATTTAGGTATAAATGTCCTGTAGTCAGGGAGAGTCTACCATCTTAACCCATTTCTGAAGGCTCCTTCACTGATTTTCTTCTGGTGAGTATCCTCCAGGATTGTCCTCTGTTACACCATATGCACCATTTTGTTTGTGAGACTGGGGCAGGTGCCAATAATCTCTCATAAAGGTATGCTCAAATGTTTTGGCCTCCTTAGGGGTTAGGGCTGGAAGAGCCTTGGAGGTTTCTGGATGTGACATCGATGTTTTTGCTGCACCCTTTGCCATCTGGTCTGCCAGTTTATTACCATTTGTTATAGGATCTAGTCCTTTTTGATGTCCCCAGCAGTACATGATGGCCATCTTTTTGGGCTCCTACAAATCATCTAGGAGTTGAAGTATTTCTTACTTATTTTAAATCTCTTTTCCTCCCGCCATCAGGAATCCTTTCTCTTTGTATATGGCACCTTGAATGTGAACAGGGCCAAAGGCATACTTAGAATCAGTGTAGATATTAAGTTTTTCCTTTTGCCCACTGGAGGGCCCCGATGAGGGCCCAGAGTTCTACTCTCTGTGCTGACCAATCTTTGGGGAGGGGGCCCACCTACCACAGGCCCTACTTGTGGTAATGACTGAATATCCCACCAACTGTTCCCCACCCTGTATGAACCTGCTGTCTGTGAACAGGGTGACATCTAGTCTTGGCTCTGGTACCTCAGTTAGGTCAGTCTGACTGGAGAACAGCTCATCGGTGACTTCTTCACAATCGTATTCAGGTCGGCCCTCCTCAGTTGGCAGGAAAGTTCAGTGACTGAAGTCTCTAAAGTGACCCTGGGGTTTTCACAAAGTAATCCTTGATACTAGGTCATTCTGGCATTTGAGAGCCACTTATGTCCTTGATTGTTCATCAGAGTCATAATAGAATAGGGAAACTTTACCCAGAGGTTTTGTCCCAAATTTAATTTGTCTGCTTCTTTAATGAGGGTGACAGTTGCCACTAGGGTGTGGAAGCAAGGGGGCCATCTGGCTACTATTGTGTCTAACTGTTTGGATAGGTATGCTACCAGCTTTTGCCACTGTCTGGATCAGGACTCTCAAGGCCAAATGGTCTTTTTGATGAACAAAGAGATTAAATTCTCAGCTTATGTCTGGTAGCCCCAGCGCAGGGGTGCTGATGAGTAGCACTTTGACCTCTTTGAAGGCTGATTCTTGTTGAGCTTCCCATTTTAGAGGCTAGTTTTTTGGTCTGATGAAGGTGGCATAGAGGGGCTTGGGTTTTTCTGTGAACCCTGGAATCCAGATCCTGCAGAACCCAGCCACTCCCAGGAACTCGTAGAGTTTCTTCTTGTCTGGTCTTGGGAGGGAACAGATGAACAGATGACTTGCTTTCTCTCTGTTCCCAGAGAATGGTGTCCTTTAGTTATTATTAACTCCAGGTAGTGAACAGAAGGCCAACATATTTGTGTCTTGTACTAGAACACCTTATAGCCTGCAGTTGTAGGAGCAGTTGTAGGAGGGCTTGTGTTTCCTCCCAACAGTTCTGTTTGTTTTCACTTGCCAGCAAGAGGTCGTCTACATACTGAAGCAGTGTACAGTTCAGTTTGTCCCCTAGGAAGAGAGTCACATCAGCAGCCAGGGCCTCCCCAAATAAGATGGGAGAGTTTTTGAAGCCTTGAGGAATTCTTGTCCAAGTTAACTGTTTCTTTTGTCTCATATTAGGGTCTTCCCATTTGAAGGCGAAGAATGGCTGAATTTGGGGGGCCAACCACAGGCAGAATAAGGCATCTTTGAAATCTAGACAGGTGAACCATATTGCCCTTGGTAGGAGTAGGCTCAGTAGAGTGTAGGGATTCAGAACAATGGGATGGAGGGTGACTGTAGCCTTGTTGACTACTTGGAGATCTTGTATCTGCCAGTACTCATTTCCTCCGGGCTTTTTGACTGGTAACAGAAGAATATACCAGGTGGACTGACGCTCTCAGAGGATTCCTGCCTCTCACAGCCAGTTGATGTGTTCTTGGATCCTGATTTGCACCTCCCTGGGTATGGCATATTGTCTTAATCTGACAGGTGTTCCTGCCAGTTTGAGGTCCACTATGATTGAGGCTCAGTTCTTGGCCAGTCCGTGTGGGGACATTTCGGCCCATATTACTGGATAAACCTCTAGAAGGTCCAGGGGGCTTAACCCTTCCTGGTCAACAGCATGTAGTCACCATTCTCCCTGGGGACTGTAACAGACAAGGTCAGCTTTCTTGACCACCAAGAGTCAGGCTGGAAGATCCCCTGGGTATGAAAGCTATTTGGGCTTCAAGTTCGGTTAATAAGTCTCTTTCCAGGAGAGGTATAGGATGTTCAGGCAAGAAGAGGAACTCATGAACCACCTCATGTCCTCCCAGTCAGCAGGACCACAGCTGCCAGAATAGGCAGGCTGTTTGGACTCCAGTGGCCCCCATGATGGTGGCCTCTCTTCTTGTGAAGGGTGCCACCAGAGTGATGACAACAGAATGTTCTCTTCCTCTGTCTACCATGAAAGTCATTAGTTGGCCCCCAACTGTCATTTTGACTGTAGGCTCCAGAGGGCCAATACTGAGGGTGCCTGGTCTGTCCTAATCTGAGTCAATCCCTGCAAGTCCAATCATGTCTGGAGTTGTTGGCTCTGGTTCATAGCAAGGGCTGGTGTGACTGGGACCCTTATGATTTGGAGAAGAGCCCTTCCAATTCAGGCACTCATTTTTCCAGTGTCCAATCTCTTTGCAGTAAGTGCACTGGTCTGAGAGCAAGGGGTTTATTTCTGTATTCCCCGTTTGTGTGGTGGCTCTGATTTCTGGACAGGATCTGGCCTCCCTGGTGTCATCAAAAGGAGTGAGGCTTTTTGTCTCATTTGTTTGTCTGCTTCATGTTGGGCCTCTCAGTACTGGTGGGCAAAGACTTTGGTAGTGACCTCCAGGAGCTGGGTGGCATTCATGCCTGGGAACCCTTCAAGCTTTTGGAGCTTTCTGAGAATGTCAGGGGCTGACTGGGCCATGAAGGCAGTGTTACCATTCACTGGTTCACAGGAGCCTCAGGATCAAAGATTCGGAATGCCTCACAGAGTCACTCGTAGAAGTCTCCAGACAACTCGTCTGGCTTCTGGGTCACGCAGGCAGTCTTTGACATGTTTGTCAGCTTTGTGGTTCCCACTCAGACCCTCCTTAGGATTGCCTCTCTATATTGTTTGATAAAGACCTGACCTTCAGGAGAGTGGAAGTCCCATGGCAACTTGGTATCAGGAGCCGCAGTTTTTACCCATTCCTCAGGGTCCATAGTTCCCGAAGGGGCTTGTCCCTACAGGTACTTCTGGCCTTGGTGAGAATTCTTTCTTCTCAGTCTTGAAGAGGGTGAGCAGCAGTTGGCAGCATTCATACCACATTGGTGGATGGGTTGGAAGGTGAACTCCATGAAGTTGATGATTGCTTGGGGTTTCTCCAAGTAGAAGGGTGCGTGGTGTTTCCATTTTAGAAGATCAGTGGTGGTGAAAGACTGATAGTAGAGGGTGGTTCACATAGGTTGCTCAGTGCCATCCTCCAGAATATGGGCTGAGTTACGAGTCTCTCAAATAGGCATCTGGATATCTGGGGGCTATGCTGATCGCACCTGGCAAGGGACTCATCAGCAAGATTTGGCTCAATGGTGATGCTGACATCATTGGGGTTTGGTGGTGAGGGAGCAGGTTGAGGCAGAATCTGATGGGGGATGGACTGTCCTGGAGGCCCAGCAGGGGAGGTGCAGAAGACAGCTCAAGAACATATGGTGGAGGGAGGAGGTCCTCTTTGAGAGACTCTTGGTGAATGAGCCTTTTGGGGACCCTTGTTGACTGGTCAGGGTCATAGAAGGCAAGAATCCTGCTCTGACCCTTACTGCTTACACAGGATCACACCCATAATGAAAGGGTCTGAGTAATTTCTAACCAGTAATCTATATAGGGGAACTGGTCTGCATGAAGGGTGTTGGCCCTAGTGACGGCTGGCCACACTGCTTGGAAGGTGAGAACATCCAAGGTTCCCTCAGCTGGCCATCCAGTGTTGAATTTAGGGCATTCTACTTCACAAAGAATTCTGAGTTTGGAGGGTTTCATTTTAACTCCACAGTCACTAGTGAAACCTTTCTTAAAATTCTTTAACATACAGTTTAAGATGGTGAGCTAGCTATATGTGTTTCCCACAGTGTATGTGGTATCCTTTGAATGATGACACCACAGACAAAGGGTGGGAGTCCCCAAAGGAGACTCCTCAGATGCCTGCCTGGCTGTGTCCCTCAGGGGAACTTAGACACATCTTGGCTGAAGGTGTACCCATATAAGCCCAGGTCTGGTCAGCCTCCTATTACAGAAGGTGAGTCACCATTATGCCATATGATACCACCACAGAAACGCAGGTTCGGCCCCACTTGGACTCTGTAGCCAAGGTAGTGGAGCCACAAATAGGTTCATATTCACTCACACAGTCACTCAGAGGTTAAACATTTCTTCCCCTATTACGGGAGATCTCTGACTGAGGTCTCTGGTCCAAGACCTTTGGAGGTGAACAAACTCCCCTTCTGTCCATAGACAGGCCTAACTGGGACTGGGCCCCTGGGCCTTATCTTGTCCTGAAGTCCTGAGGGAAGACCAGTCCACCTCTCCTCCAAGTCCACTCTGGAGAAGTAAGTGCAGCCATCGGTCACCCTCACCCAATAAAAGAGGTCCTACCAAATCAGGGTGGGGGTGGGCTGCCTCATTCCTCAGAGAGGACTGCTGGTGCCAGCCTCCAACTCTAAGCTAGTAGCTCAAAGGGCCAGCTAGGTCAGGCTCCCAATCATGGGACCAAAATGTTATAGAAATCTTAGATTTACCAGGGATGCAGGAAACTGAGCAACACTCAAAGAGGTGGAGGAAACCAAGCTTTATTGTGTCTTCAGGCCCAGAGGAGTTAGTCATGCCAAATCCTAACCCATGAACCTCTGAAGAACAGGGGTTTTTACACATTTGTGTAGGTTAGGGTGGGTTAGGAGCAAGCTGAGTGGAATTTTACAGAAGCAGAAGTTTAGCAGGTGGTGTTATCTCAAGGCACACTATGGTTAAAAGGCAAGAATATTATCTGTTTGGGGTGGGGCTATAGGATGAGACACTTAGATATGGTTAACTGTCCAGGTCTGGGCGAGCAGCAAGAGCTGAAAAAAGTACAAGAGCAAAAATAAAGTGGGGGGGTGGGTGGGATTTAGCTCAGTGGTTCCGCCTCCTGCCTTGCAAGCGCAAGGACCCAAGTTTGATCCCTGGTACTAAAAAAATAAATAGATAAATAAAATAAAATGGGGGTCCATATCATTGCTCATATTATTTTTTATATTAAAATTATACTAGAGAAATTCCATCACTAAATGGAATATCTCATCTTACAACTGAGTCCTCTATGCCTCACAGAAACCTGCTCATTTTCTGAGCTTTTCATCTTTAAGTGACACAGGATCTCCAACCTCATAAATTGCTATTTATTTATTTATTTATTTCTTCAATGTGTGTTTGTTAAATACCTACTATATGCCAGATATTCCGGGCACTAGAGTTATCATCATGAAAAGGTTAGACATTTTTCCAGCCCTCACTGAGTTCTTAGTTCAGTGGAGGAATCTAAAAACTAAACAAGCAATTACATTACACTGGGAAAATGTCATGAGGGAAAAATAGAGTGTTATGGACTTGGGTCAGGAAACACTTCCTGAAGGAAATAACAGTTACCTACACATCCAAAGTGCAGACTCTATAAAGGCAAATACTCTTTATGGCATATAATTGGTCCTTAATAAGACTTTGGTTAGTAGATTGAATACTATTACTCTCATCTAAAACCTTCAGTGGTCCACAAATATCTCCGATATTTAGAAGCCTCTTTGATGTGGGATTGCCATTTTTTCCAGCCTCACCCATCATCATCTCCTTCTACCCATCCTGCACTGTCACCATGCACAAAACCTTGCATATACACTTTTATTTGGCTACAACCTTTTTCTTTGGTGTTACTATAGCCCGGAATGTCCTTTTCTTATGTGTGTGTTTGTATGTGTGTGTGTTTCATCTGTCCCATCATTCTTTTCCAAAAGAAAGACTGATTCAAATTTTATCTTCTACTTGAAACATTTTTTTGACCAACCTCACCCAAGGCTGAGTTAACTGTATCTTTTGCTTGGTGCCCATAGCACTTATTTCAGTTTGTCTGTCATGATAATTACTTCCATGTGTATCTTTCCCCTCCCTTAGTCCTTCATTCCCTTGTCAATCAGCATCAATTAAGTATATGATATATATTCTATGTTCTATGGTAGGGAATGGGCATGTGATACAAACAAAATAAACAAGATTTTTGCCCTGTGGAAGCTATTTCCTTGCTCTTAGCACAATAATGCATCCATTGCATATGTCCAATAGGTGTTGAATAAATAAATGGATTAATGCATTGATATGGGTATGAATGGTATGAATCTTAGTTATATCTCTGTCTCAGTCCATTTTCTGTTCTTGTAACAAGATACTGAGACCAGGTACTTTATAAAGAAAAGAAGTTAATTTGGCTCACGGTTCTGGATGCTGAGAAGTCCCAGAGCATAGCACTGGAATATACTTGGCATCTAGTTAGGGCCTTCTTACACCATACATAGCAGAAGGTATCAAATGATGAGACAGCAAGTTTGCTAGATTGGATGTCTATTACTCTTCTCATACAACCATTAACACCATCATGGGAGCTCCACCCTCATGACTTCATCTAATCTTAATTATATCCCAGAGGCCCCACTTGCAAATACCATTAACGTATGAATTTGAAGATTAAGCTTCTAATACAGAAACTGTTGGGAACATGTTCAAATCATAGGAATTGCCTTCTGTATATCACAGAAAACCTATGATATAAAAGTCAGAATCCATGTCATTTCTTAGATAGAATGATTGCCCCAAATTCAAATGAGCTCCCAAAATGGGTTGTTTCAAAGGACAGGGTGATTACCATTTTAGTGAATTAACTACACTGTTTCACATGAGCCAAAAAACTATATTATTCATATGAATAATTCCACTTACCCTACCAAGTGATTGTTCAATGTACCATGCTTAGACTACAGCTTTACTAGACAAGTATCATGGTTTACATACATATCTTGAAGACATATTATGCAGGATGAGGTTCTGTGCACTTCCCTTTGATCTTCTTCCTTTTAGATAAGTCCATGGACCATTTATCTTACTTCACATTTTACACCGCCTCCATTTTCTCAACAAATTTTCCTGAGTTCCTGCTGCATGGCACTTACAGTGTTAGGGTCAGCCTTAAATAGACTACTCCAAGAGACTGACTAAGAAAACCAGCAAAAGTTACTTCCATCAAACTCATTGCGAGACAACAGAAACAGAAACAGTGCTTTTCTTACCCTCTCCCTCACATAACTGAAGGACAAATGCTTATATTTTGATAACTGGTAAAAATCTTCTTCTAGTTCTTTCTCTTTCTGTATTAGATTTGGCCTGTGATTGTAGAGTTCCTATCAAACAGGTTAAACAAGATAGGAAAGTTAATAAGCAAGTATATGCAAAACAAAATCACTCTGGAAAAAAAATAAAGGCTTCTTTCAATATGCCACACTGGTATGTCCTGCCACCACCCACATACACACACTCCTGAATTTAATACCCTGAAAAGATTACCTGTGCTTCCAGTGACAAATAGTATCCTCCCAATTTTCAGATACTGAAGTCACTGTGCACTCCCGACACCAAAGAAAGTGTAACAATGGTAGCTAATGGATATCCCATTGTGTTAGGCAAGCACATTGCCCCAAAGCACACTGTCATTACAGATCTCTTCCAAGTCTCATCCTGACCCCTAATCAGGGTTTTTAAAATTAACAATCCTTTTAACTACTTCATTTCTGATTATCGTATCCAAACCAACCAGCTATTAGGGCCTGACATTTCACTCATTAGGAAAGGTGTTCTCTGAGTTGCTATGCAAGGCTTTGATAATTCAGTGAGTCACCCATTGTATCACTTGTCCTCTCAGTTAGTCAGTTGATTGAGCTTTTAATACTGCTCTTTGAAAAAGAGAATAATCAGTGATATTTACAGTGCCATTAGCTGACAGGTTGGAATCCTGCCGTGCATTCTGTAGGCTCCCAAAGCTTGCAAGAGTTTCTGGATTTCTAGAAAATGTGTCCTTGTAGTTATATAGGTTTAATAAGCTAATACATACCACCTACATCTCTTGTGACTTATTTATGGATACACTAAGGCTAGCAGAATACAAAACCACAAGAAAAATCTGTGGCTATCAAAACTAGTATTTGAAGAGTAATTTTTAAAAGGCACCGCGCCTGCCTCAGAAGCACAAGGTCCAGCGTTCAATCCCCAGTACCGCAAAATAACTAAATAAATAACAACATCGACTTTGGCTATTGGCTATTGACCAGACATTTGGAGTAGAGAAAGGAAAATACAGGCCCAGGGCTTCCTGGTGTGTTTCCCTTGTTCCACAGAGGATCTTTATTATGATTCATTTCCAACCAATCACCAATTGTGTTTAGTTTGTTAAAAGGACTCATTTTTTGATATTACTGAGAAGCAGCTGAGGATATCATTTTTCTCAGTGTACAACTAGTTAACACTGATGTGAGCAGGGGGTAGAATACTAATTATACCAGTGCTAAGCATATACTACACTACCATTTCATTTTGGATGTCAGAAAATAGAGTTCTCCAGTAGTTTGTAATCATCTCCCACTTCTTCACTCTACTCCTCAAACTCAGCTCATTCTAACATAAAATTCACCTTCCTCTCTGTATAGTTGTAAATCTCAAGAATAGATGTGTCATGCATCCAAGTGTCCTCTGCCTGTGTAGCATCATCTGATGGGTTGCCTTTCACATGATAACTGCTCATTATGATCACTGCTGGTTCCCAGCAAGATACAAACTTTGGCCCATGTTTCATAATGTTGATCATTGGTTTCTGTTGACACTTGTATATTGTTTTATGAAGGACTCTTCATTTGGCAAATAGTGAGCTGCTGGGTTCAAATTAGTTATGTAATTTGCATTCAAGAAAAAATAGCTTGTCTTCAATTCAAAATATTACCCTTATATTCCATACCACTTCAAGTTTAGAACCAACTTTGGATTCTCATGAAAAGAAAGAGTATAAATTAATAAAATCTCTCTAGAAAACTCAGAATAGAGAAAAGGAAGAATGAAGACAGTTTAAAAATAAGCATCCAGACTCTGGATAAATGGACATTCACTGTGTTTCTTATAAGCACTTATGAAAACTAATCATTGGTCCTTTTAATCCATGTTGTCACCTTCTCTTTCAAATGAGGTATATGTAAAGTTTTTAACTTATCCTTTCTATTAGTGTAGTCTTAATAATTCTAATAGCATAGGGTTGGTTTGCATATGTAGAACTCTCAAATCAGTATATGTACCCTGATCAATGTTAAATTTGCTCTTAACATAATTCACATGGCATGTTTTCCTTCCTTTACACTGTATTAGTATCTCTCACACTGTCCCACATTTGAAAAAGAATTATATTTTATATAGCTGGTGTCATTTGAGAGTAGAATATACTAAAGATGGTAGGTAATTAAATTGAACAATCTGATATCTGACTTCTACACGAATCCATTTTTATTAAGCTATACATCTATTCCCACTTCTCTGCATTAAGTTCTTTACCTAAATCTCTCTTCTTTTTGTTAACTCCCAATTCTCTTTTGTCTAAACATACAATGTCCCATATAGCCTTGAACTCAATTTAGCAGACAGTTCTTTTGTACAATTTTATAATCTGCAACATTTGCATTTCTATACCTCCCTTTAATTCACAAAGAACAGCACATCTCCTCCAGAGGAGACTGAAAAATGAAGCTGAAGAAATATTAAAATCTTCCATAAGTTGAAAAAATGATTTTAAAAATCTGTTTGTAAAAATGTAAATAATCCCTTTTTGCTGCTAGCTTCTAAAAGGTTCATTTTAAAAATATGTAGAAGGCCCTCATTACACTACAAAGAGTCAAAGGGGACAATTTTCCTTGCCAGCCCATGAATTTATGCACTTTCCCATAGAGTTGGAAATTGCTCTTAACATAATCTTTCTCTGAGATTCCATCTCTGCATACTTTATTTGATGTCTGCTGTTGCCAACTCGAAGCTAAGTTGTTGTAGGAATCAATGTTAAAAGCAAACACAGACAGTTCATCTAAAAGTGAGACTCTGATTGTTTTCCTTCCACAAATCCAAAGTTTTTTTGTGTATATAAGAATTAGAACAAACACAGCAATAAACATTTCAAAAAAGATGCTTTTAATAATTTCTAATAAATTGTTAGAGGAAAGGTTATCCATAATCCAAATTACCAGTAATGGTAAGAAATTTAGAAAAAGCCAAAGACAAATAATGAAAAAGAGCAAATGGTAGAAGTCCAGGATCAGCACTAGGACTTTATTTAATAGTTCTGTAAATAATTATATAAGCATATATAGTGAAATCCTCATGAGTGTTGATGATATGAATCTTTTAATAATTTGTTCCTAAAATTAATCTGACTGCTATCTATGTACCTTCTGTAGATAGATACAGATGAAAGCCCCAGCCCTTGACCTCAAGGAAGTCCTGTAGGAAAGACAGATACATAGCTAACAGAGCACAGTGAGCAGCATAATGAAGGGATGCCAATCTGGCAGCATGGGAGCACAGAAATGGGGCATAGAACCCTACCTTGGGAGTAAGGGAAAGTTCAGTCAGAGAAAGAAAGTGAGGTCTGATGAAACTCGAATGTAATACAAGTTGTGCCAGGACTACACTTTCAGAATGAAGGTGGAACAGATCCATTCATAGATGCATTTTAATTCAATGATTCATTTTCAGAGTCTTGAATTAACTTGCCTGACCAAAAAAATAAATAAATGAAGTGATTCATAACTTGGGGGAGATGTGCCTGAATTAATAGTTTTACTGAGTTCAGTAAATAAGTTTAATAAATTCAACTCTTTCTTGAACACTGAATCTATGTGTGGTATGAGAAAAGTTCAGAGCATGAAAGAAAGGTGAATTAGATAGGTCTCATCTTCAAGATGCTCAAAGAGAATGGAGAGCTACTTTGGTAACCTTGTAGTGGTCAGAGGCCAGTCAGAAAGTGTTAAGGCTTGTATCTAGATGTCCCCCCAAAGCCTCATGTGCTCATAGGTGGGGCTTTTGGAAAGTGGCTGGATCATGGGTTCGTGACACTGGACTAGGGTGTGTGATACTGAGATTAAGAGTGTGTGATGACTAAATTAGTTTAGTATAGTTCTGAGTATGGGTAAGGAAAGCCCCACCATGGGTGTGGGTGGCATCAATAGGCTTGTAGCCTTCATGGAATATAAAAGGACAGAATGAAGGTAGGCTTATTGCTTTCTGCTTGCTGCATTCTGCCTACCCTGGCATGGACTGTTTCTCCTCACCATGTTGCCCTGCCTTGGAGCCAGCCAACTATGGAGTAAAACCTCTACAAACTTTAAGCCAAAATAAACCTTTCCTCCCTTAACTTGGGGGAGTCAGGTATGTTGTCTCAGCAATGAAAAACTAACTAAAACAGAGACAGAGACAACATCAGCTTATTGAATAAAGAGAATTCAATATAAGTCAACTGTTAACCAAGCTTAAAATTGTTACCTTGGTGTTTAAAGGGGAAAACAAAAACTCTTGGATACTATGGAGGCAGTAAATACAGGAGGGAGCAGCTACTACTCCTAAGGCTAAAAGAACAAAAAGGTGGAGTTATTGACAATAGAAGAATTTAAGGGGGCACCCCACAGCAGAAACTAAGACTTTGGAGGATGGAGCATGCTCCACTGGCATCTCTAAGCTAGAAGAAAGGGCCCTGTAGGTTTGGGATGCCTTAGCTACTTTCTTCATCACCTGGACAAAATACCCAACACCCAAAATTCAAAGGAGAAAATGTTTATTTTGGCACAGGTTTACAGTCTATGGTCGGCTGGCTCCAAGGCAGGACAGGATAGCAGAGTGCACGGCAGATGAGAAATAGCTCATGTCATGGCAGCAAGGTAGCAGAGAGGGAAGGGAAGTGAGTAGGGGGTGGGGAGATAAACCCTTCCAGGACACTCTCCCCAATGATCCAACTCCTTTGACAAAACTCCAAAAACCAACATCACATTTAGCTATAAACTCATCAGTGGACTAATCCCCCATAATCCAATCAACTCCTCAAAGTCCCACCTACCAGTGCATGAGGCTTTGGGGGGACATCTAGATACAAACCATAATGGGGTACAAACCTGTGAGAAAGGGATGCTGGCAGTACTGCTAACTGTGAGACTGAGGATGAGTAGGGTAGAGGGGAGATGAAGTACAATGAAGTTTGTTCTATGACTGTTGGAAAAACTAAAAAGTGGATTTAAAAAATGTGCCAATAAAAGAATTTAAGGAAAAAAAATTACTACCACAAAAAGGTCCAGCTGCTGCTGAGGTGAGGAAGAAAAGCTGAGGTGAGGTGATTCTCATAGGATTAGTAAGATAGTGAGCAAAAAACACACTAGGAACAAACATAAAAGAGCAAGTCCCTTCTTTCTCATCCAGCCTTATAACCGCCCTCTTGTGACCATTATTGTCAGAGCCTAGCAGGAAGTCAGCTTGCTGAACAGGAATATGGTAGGAAAGTCCAGGCAGCAACACTCAGAACAGAAAACAAGGATGGACTTAGAGTTTAGAAACATTAAGTTAATAACAGACACAACCACCTATAACATAAAACATAATCAGGTAACATTCTAGAATTCTGAGAAAGTACAAAGCAAGCAGAGATGAACTTCAAGTGGAAAGATTGAGGAGCAAGAAAGCATGGTTGCAGTATGTTTTATAAAGTTGGGGAAAGTTGCTTTATATATATAGAAAGTGAGGTAGTGTGGAGAAGGTGCCAAGTCATGGAGTGGAAATACTTGGGAAGGTACACGCCATTTACTTAGTGGTCATTCTGAGACAACAGTCTTAGACGTTTGCCAACACACAATCTCATTTAATTCTACTTCAACTCTTAGGATAGGGCTAATGATCCTTATTAATAGGCTAAGAATTTAAGAGAGTCATTTGTTTATCAATAACTCATTAACTATAAACTATAAATCACACTCTGGGATTGCAGCAGCAAACACAGAGTTATTGTTCCTGCTCTGATGTAATTTATACTCAAGAGGTTAAGCAGCTTGCTCAAAGTCATATAGGTGGTATGTAGCCAAACCAGAACCGGGGATCAAATGGGTAAGTCATTCCCACTATACTGCAGTTTCCAGAAGGAACCACTTAGAAATTATGGACCACTCTCTGAAATCATTGGTCCTGTGAATGACTTCAGCCAGTAAAGAGCAACAACATGTGCACCAACATTTCAGAAACTATTCTACTGTGCTTTAGTTAGACCGCAGTATGCCTTGTCACTATGTCCCCACAGACATAGGTTATAAATGAAAAAAATACAAAGAAAAACTACTATAAATGATGTGAGGACCAACTACTCATGCATTAAAAAGCTGAAAGGAGATTGGACCAACTTGGTAACATAGGGGAGGAAAACATATTCTTCTACCCTCTTAAGGTCCCTGGATGGGACTAAAAATATAACTAACAAAGACAGATCACCAAGAGTAAATCATATAATTTTTTTCATGTAAGTTTTACATGATGTGGGAAATGAAGACACAAAAAATGGTTGAACCTGAGCATGTTCATTCTAGGTTGGGTCAAGAGTGGAGAGTTGTGAGAAACCAAAAGGTATGAGTTAAGAGTGGTCAACTGGAGGAAACTTAGCAAAATCAGTTTATTCAGATTCCTTTTGGTATCCTTCCAGAGGTAACTACATTATATTCCTTTCTTCTGGGTACAGGGAGGGCAATATTCACTTGCAAGTCCTATGACCTGCTTCAGGGAAGAGGGGAAAGGCCAGCCAGCCAGTCCTTTTTTGTACTTACCATTTTGAAAAGTCCTTCAACCTCAAATATTCAATATACCAACACACCATATTTTAGGGTATTATGTTTTGGACTACATCAGTAACACAAACAACATGGATATTATAGATATGCACTTATTTCCCAAAGCTGAGTGTCAGAGAACTAGGAAAGATACTTTAAATGTTGAAGGAAAAAAGCATGAATTTTTAAATGCAAAGCAGATGTAATATTTTACAAAATGGGTAGAAATATTCTGGAACTTGCTACCTCAATGAAGTTGTCAGTATGGAAAATAAAAGTAGATTCAAACATAAATGAATATAAGTTCACAAAGATCTGGCTCCTTATTCAAGGAAAATAGGAGTTTTTGGAGGCCTTTTGTAACTTTGGAGGATGCCATCAACAGAGGTAACCATGATCTTGCAACTATCTCTTATGATCTCTTTCTAACACTAAATGCAGAGTCAAACCAAGAGAATGCACTTCCATGAAACCATGAAATTAGAGATTTGCAAAGTGACATAGGGCCCATCTCAATTCCTCTTTTCACAGATATGAAAGCTGAAGACTTACCCAAAGTCATATAACTGGTTAGAGTTACTTAGCCAGTTTTCTATAGCTAGGGTAAATAGGTGTCCTAGTTTTCCTGTGAATGAAGTATTTTTCAGGAGGAAGGGCTTTAAAGTTCTAGATCTGGGACAGTCTTGGGGGAATCTCTAAATATGACAAAATAGAATTTGGAAAAAAAAATTGAGATGTTTCTCTTTGTGAACATATATTAAGATATCTTTTTGAAGAGAGATTGAAGACGATATCAGAAAATGAAAAGACATCCCTTGCTCCTGGGTATGAAGGATCAACATAGTGAAAATGGCCAAACTTCCAAAACTGCTATATAGATT
>NW_004624808.1:8825364-8883597 GCF_000247695.1 Heterocephalus glaber
AACCTATATGCCAATAAGATGGAAAACACAGAAGAAATGGACAGATTCCTAGATACATATGAATTACCAAAGTTGAATGAAGAAGACCTAAGAATTCTAAACAACCCAATATCAATCAATGAAGTTGAAAACCTAATTAAAAACTTACCAACCAAGAAAATCCTGGGCCCTGATGGCTTCATCACTGAATTCTACAAGACATTTAGAGAGGAACTACTGCCACTACTGTTTAAACTCTTGAAGTAAACTGAAAGGGAAGCAATAGTCCTGAAATCATTCCTGGAAGCAAGCATCATCTTGATCCCCAAAGCAGAGAAAGACCCAACCAAAAAAGAGAACCATTGAAAATTTCTGTTTACCTCAAAGAACTAGGACTGGAAGTCCCACTTGGCCCAACTATTCCCCTGCTGGGTATCTTCCCCAAAGATTTAAAAGAATCATACCACAGTGATATATCTGCATCCATGTTCATAGCTAAAATCTACTAAATCTAATATGTCAAGCATACCCTGAAATTCCACTAGTCAGGCCTGAAAATTGATGTCAGTTTATCTGGTTTAAGAAATATTATGAAATTCACAGAACAATCACTAGCATGTATCTGGCATCTAGTATTTGCCAGGTACCATGCAAGGTGCTTTGGACACATTCAGCCAGGTTAACTGAAGAGAATTAGTTGTGAATCAAATGATCATTCTGAATCACATCAGCATTTCACCAGTTGGAGACACCAATAATGCTACCCTGGAGTCCCAGCATCCCTTTCTTCATTGTACATGCCTTTCTAGAGATTGCTTCCAATGTCTTAGGCAACTCACAGCTTATAATTAATCATATTCATCTTCAAGAATTCTTATATTAATTTGATTTTTACAGATAGGAACCTAGATTTAGAAAGGCAACTAAATCCCTCTTCATCCCTTCAAACAACATATACTCATCAGTCACTTACTGGACACTAGCTCAGATTAGTTATCAGTGGTGTAATGGCTGCTATAATAGTGCTATGAGGGCTGGGGATTTAGCTCAGTGGCACCGTGCCTGCCTTGGTCCTAAGTTTGATCCCCAGTACTGCAAAAAAAAAAAAAAGCAATTGTACAATAGTCCTATGAACAAGGAGCATTATTTAGCATCAAATGTTTTCTTCAAGCCTGGCTTACCTATATACATGTGACCAAACGTAAGAAGTAGTTTGAGCCAAATTCAGAATATTATGATGAACTAGTCTGAACAGGGACATCTTGAGATGAAACTTCACAAGCAATGTAATGAATAGACATTTGGTCAGGTGAGTGTAGAGAACTCAGCTGAAAGAAAGCCAAGTAAGGAATCAACACTGAGACTCTCATCCAACTGAGTAATTTCAACTTTTCTCATATATTCTCCAGGAAGGCTTTTTATTCCTTTTACCTTGATAGCTGTTCCAGTTTGTCTACCTCATGCTTTATATGAAGACCAACATGCTGAATGTCTGTGTGTATCTAATAAAGTTCCTCATGATGCAGGATATAGGACAGAAAAATTATATCCTGCTTTTTATACTTCATAGCCCTGTTCACAAAACCCAGGCCCACCCCAACCCTTTAAACAATGGCCCTGTCTTATTTCTATTTATTCAAGGTGTGATTCAGAGTGATGGTTTCACCAGACATTCCTCAGCAGGTAATCATGTGTTTTGGATTTGAAGAGCACACATATTGCCCAGCACTGTCCCTGTTGAACATCAAATGTCAGCCTCCCTTTGACAGAGCATTTTTCTAATTGGTCAAGGTCACCTTGGAGTCTGCTGTTGCCTTGCAAGGAATTTTTAGACTTTATTTCCCTTCAACCTCCAGCCTCATTTTCCAATGTTGTATCTTCTGCAAAGTTAGCAAAAATTTTCTTATTTCTTTCATTCCAGACCTTGCAGAAAAAGAATTTTTAAAACTCCATGAGAAAACTATCTGGTCTCTGGGATATGTTGTTCCAGGTTCTGCCCAAAGCACTGTTTAGTGCCCTTGCAGTAAGACTCATATAAGAGTACAGTCCAGGCCTGATATCCCTAGCTCATTAATGGAAATACCTTGCAGCTCCACAAAGCTTTAGTGACGTCCAGATGTGTTCTACATTGACTGCCCTTCTTTTTATTCAAGACCGGCAACTCTGTTGCAGAAGGAAATTAAATTGGTTTAACATCAGTTGCTCATCATAATGATAGTGCCTTGGAATCTTTTGTTAGCAAATGGCTTGCTTGATTCTTTTCTATCATTTGCATGTGCATTAAAGTGAAAATGACTCAGTAAAAAAATAATATTCTTTCCAACCATTAGAGCTATCTGGAGATGGGGTAGGCTTCTTTGAGGAGGTGGCAAAGATACTGTCACTAGAAGTACTCAAGCAGAATGAAAAGAGGAGATTCCTGCACTGGCAGAGACATTGACCAGGTGACTTCCAAGTTTATTTCGAATATTAAGCTTCTGTAATTCTACATTTTAAATTTTTCTATTAATACATTTCATACCATTTAAAATTGCTTTTTAATTGTTTCTTTTCAAAGGCATACTCCAACTTATACAAAAAATAGCTATTTTTCCATTTTTGTCTATATTCTCCACAGCAACAGTTACACCATAGTGCTACAAATGAGCAGAGGTTATTGAATGACTAAAATTTTGGTCATTATCTTTAGCTTTGGAGTAAAGGAGAAAAAAAGGGGAGCAAGACTTTCCTTCCTTTATTGAGTTCTTCCAAATTGGGTAAGTTTAAGTTGACCTATAAATGCAGAGTTTGGGCAGCTCACAAAGGCTATGTATATGACTGGTGTGATCTCTGAGCTCCCACATTCTGCTTTCTTGGAAGGACATCAAGCCCTTCCCAGCACTGAGAATTACTGACTTCAACGAATAAGACCTACTCAAACATATCAAAGAACATGAAAGATGGCAATCACAACCTTGATAAAAGCCAATTACAAGTTGTTATGGTTTAGATCTAAAATGTCACCCAAAGCCTCATGTGTTTGGAAAAGGACTGAATTATGGGGTTTTATAGCTGACTTTCTATTAGGAGGTGGGGCCTAGTCTGTGGGCATGATCTGAAAGGGTATATCTCTCTCCTCAGCTCCTCCCTTGAGTCTTTGCTTCCTGTCAGCCATGAGGTGAGCGACTTTCCTCTACCTAGGCCCTTCCACCATGTCTTCTTGCCTTGGATCTGGATGACTATGGGCTAAATACATGATCCAAAAGAAACTTCTCCTTTAAATTATGGGTGTGAGATTTTGTGTCTTGCCAATGAGGAAAGTGACTAAGACACAAACTAAATTTGGTCAAATTATGTTCTCCTCATACTTATAAGCTTGAGATAAACTAGATCTGTACTTTCTTCCTTCTTTCTGACAGCATTAGGAGAAACATAGCACTCCATGATACGCTGGCACTGCTAAAACCCCTGACTCCATTAATACAGAATGAGTTGCTAAGACTTATAACCAGCTGAAAACTTCACTAGATTTGTGAAGCTGCACAATGGGATCAGTATTACTTTCCCCATCTTGGTGCCCTGGAATACATTTACAATTGGTTCTGTGAAAATGAATGGAACAAAAGTGAAAATGTGAATATTGTGTTGGTGGTAGCCTTTGTTCGATGCATATGTCTCAAATCATTTACCAAAGGACCCAGATTAAGGGACTGTGCTCTTGTCACACAAGCTAGAAAGAGCAAGGCTATGTGTGCTCAGACCACATATATACATACTTACTGATGTCTACATCATAAATCATGCTTGATTTCTTTACCTAAATAACCTACCGTGTAACATAACCTTTATATAACTTGAAAAGCAACAAGTCTAATGGATTTTACATCAAATTACAAAGCCAGCCTTTCATCAGAATCAAATGAATATTAAGGGAACAACTGTAAGTATAATGATGATGAAATACTCTATTCCCAAAATATATTTGGCTTTTTACATTCTTATCTTAACTTCAAGTGCACTTACAAATAAAAGTGAGTTGTACATAGCAATATTTGACCCAAATGACATAATAAAAGAGCCCAGGGTACCTTTCTGTACCTTTCACAAGAAAGAAGGTAGAGAGACACACCAGAGGCCTGCCACCTATGTAAGTATGCTTATTTCCTGAAACTTTGAGTTTTTGCTTTATTTGCCACTAAGGAATGAAAGGGCAAAAAGAAAATAAAAAGAACAGCATAGATTCATATGTGTAGAAACACCACTATCCTTCCAGTTCTATTTCACAAGAAGAAAAAAGTATGTGAGAAGAGAAATGGGAATTTTGTTTTCACAGATCAGCAAAATGGTTTCTGAGTGTGTTGTGGAACATACTATTCTTCTGTCTTGGTTCAAGTTCCCTTTATGACAGAATAAGCCAAAATAAGGACTGCAGGATCAGTAGTCTATTAGGATGTGATCCCAGTAAACGCCAAGAGGGAAGTGGGCACTGAGACAGCAAAGGAAAGAATATCAATACAGTCTGTCCTCAAACCAGTTACCACTGTGAGCGATTGGAGCTCAGTCCTTCTGGAGAACTCTGGGAGAATATTCCTAAGTTATCCCAACTGAGGGACAAAGAAACTGTAGTGCCTACACATTGACTCCACATTTGGCATTGTTTGAGGGCTATTCCCATGGATTTTAACTCTGCAGCACTTCCAGCTTGCAATGCCAGCAGGCTGAACCTGCTCCCTTAGAAAGGAAGAAAAAACCATTGCAGTGTAGAAATGAATGCTGGGTAGACATACACAGAACACTGACGCTGATCCTGGCGTAAGATTCCTCTTGGGATGTGGCCTATGTCCGTAAGTCTGCTGCTTTCTCAATTAGATAAATAGTAGGTTATTTAGGCAAAGCAATCATATGGTTTTCATGTTATTGACATGGCATGAGGAAAGGATGGAGTATTGCTACAATATATTAATTGATGTATTTAAATGTGTTGTAAGTATCATGCAATCACCCGTTCAACATTTAGTGTGAAGTTATCACATGTTATAATCTGTGCTAGATCTGAGACCTAACAATTCTTTGGCCAACAACAAGGTCAAAACCTTGATGCAATTATCCTAGAACAAGCCATTCTTCTTATACACTAACTGCCACCACAAAATCACTCTCCAGGACTAAAAGTGTAGCTCAGTGGTAGAGTGCTTGCCTAGCATGTATGAATGAGATCCTGGGCTCAATCCCTAGTACTGAAAAAAGAAATCCCTTCCATCTGAGACACTTTGGTTAGGATCTAAACTATCCCTCAAAGGCCGCCTGATAAACATCTAGGAAGTGACTGAATCATGACAGTTCTAACTTTAATCAGTAGATTGATCACTGATGAGATCATAATTTGATGGCATTACTGAAAGATGATAAAAATAGGAGGTGGGCTTAGTTGAAAGGAGTGGATCATAAGGCATAACCATGGGTACTACCTGAGTCCTTCCTCTAACATTTCTTCCCCTTCTGTCCACTTCTTGGCTGCCACAAATGAGATGCTTTCTTCCATGATGTTCTGCCTGGCCACAATCCTAAAAGAATGGAGCTAGCTAACCAGGGACTGAAACCAAGAACCAAAATAAATCTTCCTTCTTTAAGTTGTTTGCATCAGGTATTTCGTCACAAGTGACGAAAAGCTGACTAACACAGATGCTAATCACAGATGAACTTTTGTATCTCAACTAACCCAGGCTAATCTTAACAGACCCATTCCTCTTCATTGATCTCATTTCTCTCCTCTCCCAAAGGACAACATCACTGACCCATCCTTCAAAGTTTGTGAAACTATTTGTTTCTGTGACCTCTACTAATAAAATAATAGCTAGCACATACTGACTGTTTATTATTGAAATGCTATTTAAAGTACTCTATATGTATTTGCACATTTAGTCTTTATAACAATGTGATTAGTAAAACATGTTATTATTCGCATTTCACTGATAGGTAACTGAAGCACAAAAACGCTTAACTAACCAGCTCCAAGGTCAACCAGTGAAAGGCAGAGCTGAGATTTAAAGCTGGGCACTCTCACTCCAGAACATGTGTTAATTTGTAAACTGTTGGAAACATTGTTGTTTCATCTCCAGCTTCCATATGGATAGTGGCTTAATTTTAAACCTAAACTCTAACATATGTTAAAAACTAAGCAGTGTTGGAGATGTATCTCAGTGGTACAGCACTTGCCTTGTGTGCACGAGGCCTTGGGTTCGATCCCTAGCAATGCAAAACAACAACAGTGACAGCAATACAACAAAGAACCACCTCAGTGACTGTGTAAAGTGTTTGACTGAATTAATCAAAAGATTGAATTTGAGAGTATTGTTTTGCTGTGCTTTTAAAAGTAGTTTTTTTCAATTACATGAAATGAAACTGGCTAATTTGTAGAAATTGTTAGGAGAACTGTTTTGAGGAGAAGATAAGAATGATTCACATCCATATTTATGGGCCTTATTTATGGAAGAAAAATATTTCTCAGATACCGTGGGCACCCAACGATGGGCACAAGGTGGCCTGCTGAGAGGAGTTACTTTGAAGTAGCAACCCCTGCATTTTTCTGGGCCATGCATTACAAAGGAAATCCAAGCCTCTCCTGGAAACCCCAGAATTAGCCAGGGAAAGAGCCAGCAACATCACTGACCAATCTAAATAAGAAGAACCATCCTAGGTCACAGGCTAAGATCTCCTTTTCTCCACATCCTCTGTTGGAAAGAGCTTTGGAAAGATACAGAAGTGGGTTCACGTCTTTGTCTCACTGCTTACTGGATCACCGTGTGCTTTCTCATCTTTGAAATGAGGATAATGATAAGCCCAGTCTCACAGAGTTGATGCGAGGATTAAGTAAACTACTGTGGATAAATTATTCAAGGCAGTGCCTGGCACGCGCCCAGTAAGTGAAGCTGCCTAATGTCTGTCCAAGCTCTGAAACCAGAATGTCTGGGCTGAAATCATGGATCTGCCACTTACTAGCTGAATTAGGCAACTTAACCTCACTGAGCCTCAGTTTCCTTGCCTGAAATTTGGGTTTGATAATAATTACTGTAAAGATGAAAGGAGTTGGAGATATAGCTCAGAGGTAGAACATTACCTAGCATGTATGAGGAGGCCCTGGGTTCAATCTCTAGAGCCACCAAAAAAAAAAAAAAACGAAAGAAGAAAATATAGGTGAATTTACTAATAGAATAGTAAGCACAGCGGTGCCAGTTTTAGTGTTTTGGGTTTTTTTCCAATTTTTTTCTACTCATCCCTTAACCTTAGCATGATAATTACCTGTGGCATTCAATCCTTACCTCCACATTCCCAGTTCAACAAGTGTCTTGTAGCCACTTGAATTTCTGAGTTTTGTCACAGATGGATCAATTTTGCATAGTACTGAAAGCATATATTCGGGGGCCACACTGCCTGGGTTTCCTGGCTCTGTGACTGTATGACTATGAACCTACCTCTCTCTACCTCTGTTTCCTTTATTGTAAAATGGAGATTAAAGCCAACATGTGTCTCATAAGGCTGTTATAAGGTAAGACTTAAATGAGTCAATGCATGTGAAGTGCTTAGCACAATACTTGGTGCACGGTAATTGTCCACCATTATTATTTCTTTAGAGTAGGCTGGGGCACTTGACTGTTAGGGAAAAAAAGAGTCATCATGAGCAGCCAATTCATACACTAGATCCAGTGTATGGTTCACACATGGGTATCTCCCTCCCAAAGGTGTTCTGTAGCTGAACAGGGCAGGAAGTAGATCCTGCGGAACTGCAAGGGAGGATAGAGTTAAAGTCATTACTGCTGTAAAAAGAGATCTGATTTTTTGTCAAAAGATTCAAATCTGAGTGCTGGTTTTGTTGCCTATTAGTTTACGTGACCTTGTGATATATTTACCTTCATGAATCTTAACGTATAAATCTGAAAAATATACACATTAACCCTCTGGGCATAAGCTTTTTGTGAAGAAAAGGAATAGAAATTCCATTTAAAAAATCATTGGCAAATTAAGTACTATACAAATTAAATGCTCCTTCCTCTTCACAGTTGTTGTCATTGTACTTTTTATTTTTGCAAATATGCATGTCCTCATCCTGTTCAATTGAAAAATGAGCTTTTACCTTGGGGCTTTGTAGGACCATCTGCTTCGGGCTGGAAGGTGAGGGGTCTGAAACTGATTGAAACTACAAGACCCCTGATTGAAGTTGATGCCAGTGTCTTAACAATCATACTGGCACTTAAACTTGGGTGGTAGATAGGTGGGGTTACTAATCAACCAGGTGGCTGCCCGCTGCCCAAAACACGGGTAATTAAGTACAAGGGCCATTTTGATCCAGAAGGTTTGCTATTTCGTAGCCAATTACCCGGGCAGCTTCACCCCACTTTGAACTTTGTGGGAAGTAAGGGCAGCATATGCATCTGCAGCGTCAATAGCTTCCCTGTAGCTTCTGCCATCAACCCTATTCATCTCTTTCTAAAGAAGCTTCAGCATCCACCTGCCTTTCAGTATTTAACTCCTTCATTTAAAAATAAGCAGCAGGAAATTTGAACCAAAAGCTATTTTTATCTTTATAATGGCAAAAGCAATTTTAACACTATGTCCACGTTATAATCTGCATTTCTGCAATCTGCTATATTTTAAAATATCAAAATCAGGATTGAATGCATTCTCAGACATTCACATGGCTCCCTAATGTAATTTTTTCCCCTAATTAGAATGGTGCTCAGTGAAGAGTAAGACGTTAATGTTCTTAGCCCCTAAAGCAAATAGAAATTTTACCAAAGACCAGTGGTGGTTCAGCTTTACCAAGGAAAATACAGCTTTACAGTATGAGTTTATTCAAAAAGAGATTATTAAAATGTACTAATCCAGCCTACGATGAAGGCTTATACACGCATTTACACAGCCAATGGCACAATGGCATATACTCCAGAATCCCCCCTCCCCAGCTCACCACCTGAGAGGGTGATCAAGCAGGAAAGGGGGGGACAAGGTGAAGTGAGGGTGTAAATGCTATCTGCGTGTTCTCTGTTGCAACGGGTGGAATCTGAACCCCCTGAACACCCCCACATACCCTCCCTGCACAACACTCCTGTCACTCCTCATTGCTTATACTACTTTCCTGAAATCTTCCTTTATACTTCAAGGCAAGAGAA
This sequence comes from Heterocephalus glaber, assembly GCF_000247695.1. The sequence continues at coordinate 8,834,490 of NW_004624808.1, forward strand.
CATCTCCTCTGTATACTTCTATCACTACTCTCTGAGCAACCTTCCCAGGCCCTGTGGGGACTAAAAATGGCTTTCAACAGACAAAGTAGCAAATGGATAAAAAAAGATGTGGATTTTTTTATACAATGGAGTACTACTCAGCCATAAAGAAGGATAAATTTAAGATATTTATAGCTAAATGGATGCAACTTGAGGCTATACTCTTAAGGGAAATAAATTGGACACACATGTATAAATATTGCATTGTCTCTCTGGTGTGAGAAATTGAAAGTGTAAATGAGGACCAAAATGTATAATAGGTAATGTGAAATAGGAAGAAATTGTTCAAAAGGAAAGGGGAACTAGGGTAGGGATAAAGGAAGGAAGGGAAAATAAAAAATAAGAAAAGAAGAAAGAAATTGAAACAAAGCTTTTATAAATAAAGAGGGGAGGAGGGTTTGAAAGGAGGGGAGGGCAATGGGGAAAAAAAAGGGACATCAAGATATATCATGTACAGGAACAAATTCCCTATGATGAATGTGATCATTATGTATATCTAAATTGTACCGATAAAATTAATTTAAAAAAAGAAAGTAGCTTGGGGAAAACAGGGAACTCACATCACCCTTGCCGTCAAAGTCCAGGTGCAGGCACCTTCTCCTTGATAACTTTCCAGCTTACTCCCTACAGTGCTGACAACCTATGAACAAGAACTTCCCTAACTGAAGTGTGCGTCCAGGTTCCTCAAGGAGCCTATTAAAATGCGGGCTCTGATTCAGCAGGCTTGGGCTGGGGCCCAAGATTCTGTATCTCTATTGGATTCCCCATTTGATGAAACTCTTGCTGATCCAGGGACCACAGTTTTAAGTGTACCAATCTATATAGCACATAATTCAACAATTAATGCTAATCTCTCTTATACCCCCATATAGCATGTGAATTCTCTGAAACAATGATCTTATACTCCTTATATAGATCCTCAACATGTCGAGCTCATAATGGGGCCCCTTAAATGTTTCTGGATCAATATATTAATTTTCATAAAAGGGGCTTTGAAATCAGACCACCTGGGCTGACATCCCAAAGGTGCCGCTAATAAGTTTTGGAACACTGAGCAAGCTATTTACCCTCTCTGAACCCCAATTTCTTCATGTGTAAAATAATAGAGCAACTGTGAAGCACATTGCAAAGGTGCTTGAAACACACCAGGTTTCCCATAAATAGTATTTCTACATTGTCTTAGATTTTGCAGAATAACATTTTAGGACAATCAACTCATTTTATAAATGACAGCTAAATTTTAAAAACTTTTTATTAGTGCATATTAGTTATACAGTGCATATTAGTTATCCATTTACTAGGGCAATTGAAGTTGTCAGCCTAAATTTTAAGGGAGAAAAATACATTTAAACACTGTATGTATTTCTGAAAGCATGTGTAAGAATGTTTTCCTTTTTCCCTACTGTTTTCTGAAAATTTCTTTTACTCATATGTTCATTTTTTTCTCCTTCTTGCATTTAACAAAACAACTTCAGTGCAGTGAAAAGATCCCTGAATTTTCTAAATAGAAAACCTAAAAAGAAAATAGGATGCCTCAGTTCCCAGTTCTATTATTACACAGGACATATTAAGTAAGAACTATAACCTCTTGAAGCTTCATCTCTCAGTTCGTAAAAGAGGAATGATAATTAGCATCTCACCTCAGCACCCTTGTATATGAACACCCTTTATAGCTATAAAGCACTATATCTGTGAAAAGGACTGATGCCTGCTTCTACATGCCATCATCTTCCTATCAGTATCTCTCTACTTTTGTTATAGAATCTTGGGTTTGTAATAACCTTAATATTTATCCTTATATCATTTTGGAAGTTACAGTTCCTCTCTGAACTCCTCCAGCCCCTGCTATTATTTCTGTTATAAAAGAGAAAAAATAAAACAGAGAAAATACACATAATAATCCAGCAAGTTACAGGTAGACTTGTTTGTTTTTATTTCTGTTAGAGAAAACACATGAAACCATCTTCTCAGAAAAAAAAAGAGCACATTGGAATTTGTATATTGTGTTAAACTGTAATATATAACCTAAAAACCAAGTGTGAAAAAAATACTAGTTTCATATTAAGATATGACAAACATCATTTTCATGGAAATATAATGCAACCACAGCAGCTGGGATTTTAGGGCAACATTTTTACCACACAAGTTTACCATCCATGCATTTAAAAAAAATTTTCGGTATAAACAAGTGTTATCACAAAAAGAGTTTGGGTAAATTTCTGGGCCTTCTAATGGGATCCTGTAACACTTTAACCATATCAAGAGTCAATGAATCAGCCTAACTTAATTTTTTTCTATGTTCATTGATCTTTTAAGAAAAATCACCTTAAAGTAGCTCATAAGAGATTATATGCCATGATTATTGTTTTCTATGTGCTAGAATTGTAATAGTTTTCTCATTAGGTATACTTTTATTCTGAAATAAAAATTACACTGTATATTTGCACAACTGCAACATTTTTTAGTTTCTTTAAATCACTGCTAGGTGATTTGATCTTGGGTTAAAAAACTTTCAAAGAACTAGGACTGGAAGTCCCATTTGACCCAGCTATTCCCCTGTTGAGGATCTTCCCCAAAGAATTAAAAGAATCATACCACAGTGATATATGTGCGCCCATGTTCATAGCAAAACAATGTGTAATAGCTGAAACTTGGAAGCAGCCCAATTGCCCATCAACTGGAGACTGGATATAGAAAATGTGTTTTTTAATATAATGGAGTACTACTCTGCCATAAAAAAGGAGAAATTAGAGACATTTATAGCTAAATGGATGCACATTGAGCCAATACTCTTTAAGTGAAATGAACAGGACACACATGTGTAAATACCAAATAGTTTCTGTAGTGTGAGAAACTGAAAGTGTAAATAAGGACTAAAATGTATAATAGATAATGTGAAATAGGAAGAAAAGGGACAAAGGGGAAGTGGGAGGGGTAGGGGAAAGGAAAGAAGGGAATTGAATTAATATGAGAAAATGAAAAAATGGAAACAGAGTCTTTGTAAATAGGGAGGGATGGAGGGTTTGAAGGGAGGGCAGGGGAATCGGGAAAAATAAGGACCAAGAGAGATTATGTAAAGGTGCAAATTTCCAATGATGAATGTCATTATATTATATACCTAAAATGTACCACTAAAATTAATTTTTTAAAAAACTGTAAATACTAGTACAGGTTGAAAACCACATTTCATTTTTATTTTTGTTTTCCAATTTTGTATCCAAATATCATAGAATATTGGGTGAAAGTGAAGTTTTCTAAATTTGACTCCCAATCTAGACTTTAAATGCAATTCATAGCTGACTATGTTAAGACAGTTCTGTAGGTGCAGGACCTGAATCTGTCTTCAGTGGTGAGGAAGAAAGGTAATGAAGGTGGCATACATTACATGTAATTTTTTTTTTTTTTGGTACCAGGGATCGAATTCAGGACCTTGTGCTTCTGAGGCAGGCGGTGGAACCATTGAGCTAAATCCCCGACCCTGGGATACATTACAAACAAGCTAAATTTAGGCAATGAAACTCAATCTAGCTCATGATCCTTTGGAGAGGATAAATCCGTTCTCTCATTTTTTAGTGGGCCTCCAAAGCACTCCAAGCTGAGACTGTCAGCCAGTGACAGAGCTTCTGTGCTTGACCAGACTCTTGTTAGTCTTCTCTGAACTCTTTTGTGAACTAGGTCCTATTTTATGGGCTCCATGTTTATCTTCAGACTGGTCAGTTTTAACAAGAATCTTGCTGGGTCACTTTCACATAAATCTCTAAGCCTTGATATAGAATTAAATTCCTCACCTCTCAACCTCAGTATCTGATCACTCTGGACTGCCTTCAGCAAACATCCTGTTAGGACAGGTTACCAAAGAATTCCCCTACTTCTTAGCAATTTTCCAGCTACTGACAGCCACCACCTCCACCACCATGCCGCTCCTTGACTAGAAAGCTCTACATGTTCTTGTACATGAAGTTGAGTGTGATCTCTCTCCCTAGCTGCAAAACCTTATCGTAACTGGATCCCTTCCTCTCATCCTGTACTAAATTCAAATCAAAAAGAATCAAAGACCTACATTGACCATTTTATAGGAAAATGGATGCACCTTGAGAACATAATGTTACGTGAAAGAAATCAGAAACAAAAGCTTAAATACCAGTGGCTTCTTGCATATGAAAAATATAATGTGTAAATAAAGAGCAAAACAAAAGATAGATAAAAAGAAATAAGGTGATTAACCTACTGCAAATGGGAAGGGGATCAGGAGATGAAGGGAAGGGAAAAGGGGGGAAAGGGAAGGGGACATAAAAAAATATGTACATATACCAAATACCTACAATGAAAGCAGTCATTTTGTATTGAAAGAATTTACTAATGAATATATTTTTTTAAAGACCTAGATATAAACCGGAAATTTTGAAAGTGCTGAAAGATAATATAGGGGAAACACTGGAAGCAAAGTTTTTCTGAATGGGGCCCAATAGCACAGGAAATACTATTATCAAGAATCAACAAATGAAACTACATTGATTGAAAACTACACAGCAAAGGAAACAATAGAGTGAAGAGACAATCCACTGAATGGCAGAAAGTTTTTGTTAGTTATTCTTCTGATAGAAGATTAATCTCTAGAATATATAAAGAACTTTAAAAGTACTTCCCCCAAACTAAATAACTCAAGTAAAAAAATGGGCAAATGGACTGAATAGATACTTCTCAAAAGAAGTATAAGTGGTCAATAAGTAGATGAAAAACTACTTAATATCCTTAGCTGTTAGTTTAATCCAAATCAAAACAACTATGAGATTCCATCTTACCCAATCAGAGTGACTATTTTGAGGAACACACAAAACAGCAAATGCTGGTGAGTATTCAGGGTGAAAAAGAAACCCTCCCATATTGTCGATGGGAATGTAAACTAGTACAAGCACTGAGGGAACCAGGGTGAAGATTCCTCAAAACCTAAAACTAGAAATTCTGTTCAGACCAGGTGTATCTTTCCTGGAAGAGTTAAAGACAGTATACTAAAGTGGTACATCAGTATCCATGTTTAGAGCAGTGCAATTCAAAACAGCTTACTTGGGGAAAGAGCTTAGATGCCTCTCAACAGACGAATGCATAAATCAAATGTGGCATAATCAGCAACTTGGATCTCATCTAATTAAAAAGCTTCTGCACTGCAAGAGAAACCACCAACAGAGTTAAGAGACAACCTACAATGTGGGAAAAAATTTTACCAGTTGTTCTTCCGATAAAGGACTACTATCTAGAATATATAAAGGACACAAAAAAATCAGAGCCCCCAAATTTAATGACCCAATTCAAAAATGGGCATCTGAAATGAACAGACATTTCTCAGAAAGAAGTAAAAGCAGCAAATAAACATATGAAAAAATGTTCAACATCACTCGTCATTCGAGAGATGCAGATGAAAACAACACTGAGATTCCACTTCACCTCAGAAAGAGTGGCTGCTATCAAAAAATCAACCAATAACAACTGCTGGCGGGGGTGTTGGGAGAAAGGAACACTTCACCACTGTTGGTGGGAGTGCAGACTGGTGCAACCACTGTGGAAATCAGTGTGGAGATACCTCAAAGAACTAGGACTAGAGGCCCCATTTGACCCATCTATTCCCCTGCTGGGGATCTTCCCCAAAGAATTAAAAGCATCATTCCACAGTGATATATGCGCACCTATGTTTATAGTGGCACAGTGTGTAATAGCTAAAACTTGGAAACAACCCAATTGCCTATCAACTGGAGACTGAGTAAAGAAGACGTGAGTTTTTTAATAAGATGGAGTACTACTCAGCCATAAAGAATGAGAAACTAAAGACATTTATAGCTAAAGGGATGCAATTGAGGCCATACTCTTAAGTGAAATAAATAGAACACACATGTGTAAATCCCAAATAGTTTCTCTGGTGTGAGAAACTGGAAGTATAAATAAGGATCAAAATGTGTAATAGATAATGCAAAGCAGGAAGAAAAGGTCTAAAGGGAAAGGGGAAGTGGGAGGGGTAGGGGAAAGGAAAGAAGGGAAAGGAAAAAATATGAGAAAAGGGAAAAAATGGAAACAAAGTTTTTGTAAATAGGGAGGTGTGGAGGAGTTGAAGGGAGGGCAGGGGATGGGGAAAAATAAGAATCAAGGTATATCATGTAAAGGTACAAGTTCCCAATGGCGAATGTCACCATATTGTATACCTAAAATGTATCAATAAACTTAATGAATAAAAAAATCAAATTGATATATATATACACACAATAGAATATTATTCAGCCGTAAAGAATGAAACTATGTCGTTTTTCAGGAAAATGAATGAAATTGGTGACTATTACCTTAAGTAAAATAAGTCAGACTTGGAAAGTTAGACATTGCATGGTTTCTCTTATATGAGAAATGAAAAAGAAAGAAAGAAAGAAAGAAAGAAAGAAAGAAAGAAAAAGGAGCAAACTACAAAGTAGACTTTTGGAAAGGGAGAAAGGGATTAGGGGAGAGATGAAAGAAGGAAGAAGTTTAACAGGATTAAAAATGATCAAAATATGCTAAATATATGTATCAATTCCCCAAACAAGTCTTAACATTCTGCATTACTAACACATTATAATAATTTTAAAAACTGTTGTAGTAGTCCTTTGTAAATAAAGCCTTCTTTATCATCTTTAATATGTGTCACAAATAATTTCTTTCTTTAACATCAGAATATCCATGTCTAGAGCTTCATCGCAGCATGGTGCCTGAGAGAGGTGGGGTAGAGGGAGAGAGAGAAAGGGGGGGGGATAATTACTTGTTAAGACTTAGCCTCAGAAGTTACGGTGTTTTACCCATTGTATTTTGCTGGCTGAGGCAGTTGTAAAGGTTCACTTAGATTCCACAGAGTATACAGAGACCCCATTTCTCAGTGTAATGAAAGTATGTGAGATGGGATATATATATTGACGTTGCCATTTTCAGAAAATATAACCTGCCATGGTCATGAAAGGAAGACCTAGGCTGAATGTCAGCCTGCATACAGTCTATCATTTGTGGTCTCACAGATCTGCTAGTTTCATATATTGGGAACAGCTTTCCCAGCACTCTGGTTGGTTACTTTTACTGGAGAAATTTGTAACTTTAATTGGACAAACACTAGTGGGCGACACTGAAACTAATCTCCAGATCCTAACTAATACCCATCAACTCTGTCTTTCTCTCTGGTGACTTGATATTCCACTCAGTGTCAACTAGCACCTCTGCTGGTCCAGATGGCTTATTGGGTATGGTGACCTAGACCTTTGTTTCTGAGATCTGACCCCTGACCAACATATATTTATCAAATTATGCTGATATTTTGTCCATTCATCAATAATATGGCAGGAGAGCATCAAAGGAAGCTCCAGTGAGTTACTAGGAATGAGCATGTTCTTATCTACCAACATTGTTTACAGCAGCCCTGTAGCCACCTGATAATCTGGATCAACTGCCAAACCAGTGTAGTGATTCTTTTTCTTGTCTTCTGGTCTATGGTTTATGAAATGGAATGTGACTGAATAACAGCTATAGCTTAAAATTTAATGGAACATTTATCCTGTCCTTTGATAGAAGTATATTCCTTCTGGAAAGCAAGATTTCTAGACCCACAAACCCTAAAATCATGGAAATGAAATGCACAAATACCCAAAATGAACTATTGAGAGTGTTAAATGGTATACTCACACTACCAGCACTGGTTACCAGATCTATGGGTTCTAGCTACTGCAGACACAGCACCATATAACAGCCCTTGATTGGGGGTATTCACTGCATGCAGGAAGATGGCACTTTATTTTTGCAAGTTATATTCTCCAAGTTAGTACCCAACCTTACCTTCAATAGGCCTTTCTATTGCTTCATCAGGCCAGCATCTACTGGTTGATATAGTAGGTGATAGGAGTAAATCCATGATAATGTAATTACCAAAATTTCTTTGCTGAAATGTGGGCCATTGATCCAAACTATGTTATGAGATATTCCATGTTTGTTCAAGTTAGGAAAATCAGAACCTTATCTGGACTATGGGTTGATTCCAGTCTATACAAATTCCAGAGTTGAAAGGGTCCAATATTGTTATGCCTTGTATCTAGATGTCCCCTAAAGCTTTATGCAATCATAGGTGGGGCTTTTCAGAGGTGGCTGGACCTAGGGTGTGTGCTACTTAGATTAAGGATGTGATGCTGGGATTGATTCACTGGTGCTAGGATTAAGGGTGTGGGTACAAGCCACCCTAAGAGTAGCCTGGATAAGATATAAGGGACAGAAATGCCTGCTGTGTTTGTTGCTGGCCACTTGTTATTTATCACTTGCTTGCTGCTTGCTGCCTTCAGTCTGCCCTGCTTTTTCATGGACTGTTTCTCCTCTGCAATGTGCCTCTGCCAGGCCACTCTGCCTTGGCGCCAGTCTATTATGGACTGACACCTCTACAAACCGTAAGCCAAATAAACCTTTCTTTCTTTAACTTTTGGTGTCGAGTATTTTGTCTCAGCAATGAGAAAAGTAACTAAGACAAATATATTTAACTTGCAAACAAATGTCTGGTCTTCTCAAGCAATAACTCCTCAAACTCTCAGGTATTCAGAGGAGGGGGCTTTTGGAAAGTGATTGGATCATGGAGGCACTATAATCTTTGGTGGATTAATCCACTAATGAGTTTACTAGCTTTATGTGCTATTAGGAAATAAGCCTAGTTAGAGATTGATTACTGGGGGCATAATCCAGAAGGGTATATCTCTCTCCTCAGCTCCTGCCTTCATTCTTTGCTTGCAAGCAGTTTTCCTCTGCCAGACACTTCCTCCATACCCTTCCTGTCTTGGGGCCAGTCAACAATGAACTGAATCCCCTTTTTAAAAGTGCACCAAAATAAACCCCTTCTCCTTTAAATTGTCCGTATCAGATATTTTGTCCCAGCCATGAAAAAGTGACTAAGTTAGGAACACAGCAGTGATCTGCTTCTGGCAGGTCAGACATTTGACAGGTGCAGCAGCAAAATCAGAACTGATGAGTGGGAACTCATATTTTTGGTCTCATAAATGGTTTCCCACTCTTGCTACCATAGTTCTATCATTAATATCTATCATACCAGCATTGGGGTGGTTTCTGACAGAAGCTGCTTGATGTCAACTGGATGAGTTATTCTGTCTATTTGGTTGTTTGTTGTCTCTTGTGGGAAGAATGCTCTGTGGTGGGCATTAATATTCAATATAAAGGTCTTCACACTTTGTGCTGTTTGAGCTTGGAAAATGATATCTCAAAACTACAAAGCTTTGCAAGCACAAGGTCCTGAGTTCGATCCTTGGTACCAAAAAGAAAAAAAAAGTACAAAGCTTTGGCAGGTGACTACTTTGAACTAAGGGAAGTTGAAAGGTTTCAGAAGCAAATTCTCTTGGATTTTTTTCTGCCCTCCTGTTTCCTCTTTCTCTCCCTTTCTTTCTCACCTAAACTGAGTTGTAGAAATCAGAATTTCTCTTCCCTAAGGCAAGTCATAGAAACTAGAGCCACTCTCTCCCAAAGGCAGCCATAAAACCTAGAAAAGCCATTTTTCTCTTCTCTATTCATGTGAAGAATCTCATCTCTGAGAAGTTCTGCCCCGTGTCTTGGAGGAAGAAATGCTAGGCAGAGAAGCCAAGAAGAATCTGAACAGAAAACCTTTCCTTGGTTCCCCTCCTTGATGCATTCCTGTTAAATCATGTTATTTTGTCCAATCATATCTCTTCACAGTTATCTATTCTTCATCAAACTTAAGCATAAAAAGTTTTCTCCCAGGTTTTTGGGTCTTCATCTCTAAAGCTTCCCATGTCACATAAAACTTTGATTAAATGAATTTGCTGTGCTTTTCTCTTGTTAATTTGTCTTCTGTTATAGGACTGTCAGCTGTGACCCTTGAGACATGTGTCATACCTTTCCTACCCTATAGTGTCTACCCTAATAGGTATACCCACTCCTTGGTGTAGAAAGATGCAATATGGACTTCTTAGCGTATCCTCGCCTTAGACTACTTCTCTTCACATAAAATGTATGAACAGATGAAGTTTTACCCACTGGTAAAGCTTCCTCTCCATGTTGTCTTTCAGGGCCACCTTTGAAGATGGCTTTAATGCTGTAGCAGCAGTCCATACTCAGTTTGTAACTACTTAATGAGTCAAATCACCTTTCATCTTCTCTGACCCATCCATTAACTTCTCAAAGGAGCTCTTTGCACAATGGGGTGGTCATAGCTATGACTGAGGGAAAGTTACCAGTCTGTCATCTGCTCATGCACCTTATTTGGCCCTACTCATTCCAAATCCAGGATGCACTATGTGCAGACTAAGATGGATTTTCAAGCTCTACAATCTTATGTCATGTTGAATTTGACAGAATCTAACTCATGATAGGCAGCTCTGTCTAGTTTGTCACTTTATGTGCTATGTCCCGGTACTCCAATTTGACCGTGAACAAGTAGCACACAAGAGGCCATTTTTCAAATAATGTGTAGTTCTTCATTGCAGGCAGCATGTTTTTCCTATTGAGAATTGTTATAAACTCCATATTGTATCTTTCTACACCAAGGATATGTCTAGTACCATTGGGTCTGTTGGGTTGTATGGTAAATGTGCCAAAGTTGGATCCCCAAGAGTGGAATATGCTACTTGCAAACCTCACAGAGATCCATTAAATACTCTACTTTCTCCTTTGTGGTGAGAGAACCAAGATGTAGCCATTTGTTTTCTATTTTAATGGAGATGTCTCTGCATAGCCCAGAACAATAAACTGCTAAAAGCTGCAAATGCAACAGACCCTTGAATCTTCATAGCCTGTCTTCCAGATGCTAGAGTGCAAGTAAGTGTCTTCCCAAGGTGTGCAATGTAGTTTCCACTTCTCATTCATCCTTTCTGTTTAACAAAATGTCATTGATAAATTGGACGAATGTGATGTTCTGTAGGACATATCAAATGGTCTAGGTTTTCACAAACCATTTTATGAGAGGGTGAGAGCTTTAAATTTGGCCCTGAGCAAGATTGTAAATTTGTACTATCATCTATCTCACATGAATTCAAACTTGCTTTTGATACTTCCTTCTGACAGGAACACATAAGGCCATATTCATCATTATCAATGGACACATACCATGTTCCTGAAGCTATGTTAATATGGGTTAGTAAATCTATCATATCAAGACCAGCAGCTACGATTGGGGCTAGTATTTGATTGAGTTTACCATAGTTTATTGTAATCCTCCAATATGCAATTTACGTTGGGGAGTCATGCTAGTAAATTAATGAGGATGAGATGAGGACTATAACTCTTGCACCACTCAGAATTTTAAGGGTAGAAATAATCTTTGCCATTCCTCAAAAATGCAGTGTTGTTTTTTAATTTACAGTCTTTACTGGGGACAAAGGAGAGAAAGGATATGATTCAGAGGCTTGCAATTGCTCTTCCTGCACCCAATGTTGAGACTCTTCCCACTACCAAGTATATCCATTCTAATTACATATTTTTGGGCTGAGGGAGCAGCTACAATGTGAATCCATGGATATAGTGGACCTAATGTGAGCTAAATCTGGGCCAGGGTTCCGTTTATTACCAGGTCTGCTCTAAGAGAAGAGTTATGATAACACTTCTCATGTTCAGGTAACAGTATCGATTAATCCTAACAAGCCTCAAAGTGTTCAGGTTTTCCCTGTTTTCCAATGTATTGTTACTCAATTCAATAACCTCAAGTTTCTTCAGGAAAGAACTTAAGGAAACATTAGAGACTTTTCTGCTCGCTTTGGTGCTGAATATGAGAACAGGCTCAGGTTGAGAGCATAGTTTTTATTGAGGAGGCAATTCTTTCTGATTATCTATCTTTGATAATTCTTTTTGGCTGTGTCAATTAGGAAAAATATGTTTTTGGATTCCAATTTATCTTACTCCTGGAATACCATGTTCTATTAACCATCTCCATAGCTTAGTTTGCTGGAGATCAGGACCCATTGGTTGCCACTCTGCCTTTGCTATTCATTACAGTAACTGCACCCATTTTGCTCTTCATAATGAATCACTGACATCTGCTCTATATTATTTCCAGATCCTATTGCCACCTTTGCCATCAAGTAGCCAGTCTTATTACAGCATTTCTTGCTGTCCACCTTGGTCTGCACAAAACAGCCACTAAGCTTCTCAGTAATGGTGGCACCTTGCCAACCAGCACGTTCTTTATTGCTTTGGTAGGTGGAATGTCTTTTAAGCCTTCCTGCAGAAAATGTTTGGGTGGTAGGTTTTTCAGCAATGCGGTATAATCCCTTCCACTGGTGTGAACAATTCTGGTGACTTCTGATACCTTCTACCATCTTCCATGTAATTTCTGGCATTTCATTTTGTTTAGATGATCACTTTTCCCAAGCTTCTAAGGACCATCCTAGCAGTATGTTGGCACTATCTCCCAGGGTCTTTGAAAGAATAGGTCTTGCATCATGGGACAGTAATACCATATTTACAAAACTCTCATCTATCTACTTCATGTTTTGTTTCTCTTGATTACCATGTTCAGGATCCAGTTTCATATATACTGTTGTGCTATCTGTTAATAAATGTTGACTAGATCTAGCAATTCCTTTGGTAGAAGGTCTTTTTCTTCTCTTAAGTGGCCCAACACTTCCCCAACTGGGTCATGTTGCAATTTTGTTTTAGTTAGGGTCTCATGGCCAGGAAAGGAGGTGGGAATGGATTCTGAGAAAATACGTTTCCTTGCGAAACAGAAATATGTGTAACATCTTCTAACCAGAGTTGAACACTACATTTTTTATGCTCTTATCCTATGCCTCAGGTCCCACTCTTTCCTAATCATTCCCTGACCTCCGCATAGCCAAGTCCCTAGAGTTGAGAATCCAACCTTGCCTGTAGTGCTGAGAGTCGTATCATTAAGTCCTGGGCCTGATCATCAGCTTTCTCTGCTTTCTGTCTAAAAGAGATGAGAGGTTCTTTATATACTGCCAAAGATATTTGGCAGTCACACTCCACCTTAAATCAGTTACCAGACCTCTTTAGGCTTTCATTATCTTTGTCCAAGGCATCAATAAGATTCAGCCAAAGCCATCTAATTTCCTCACTCTTATAATTACTACTTCATCCAAATGCTCAAGCATGCAAAATGTTACCCTTGCTGGGATGCTCTCTGCCGCTGGTAACTCATTCTCCTTTACCACCAACAATCTAAGCAATTTCACTGCTATGGAATTCCAAAAGCTGTTACTATTCTGCCTACCACCAGAGAAAAGGTTCTCATTCCAAGTTGGCTGGTAGGTAATCCAACTCGACAATCTCTTTCTTTTCTCCCTAGGGCGATTCCTATTACTGTCATATGGAAGATTCTTTGGGAAATATTCTCTGAAATGATTTCAGTGTTTGGGAGATCTGGATGAGTCCTCTCAAAACTAAGACTTCTAAGAAAACTGGGAAGTCAAGATAGGGTATAGGGAAGTTTGAACTACCATGTAGTTATATCAGAGGCTTCAGTCAATCCCACAGAAGGGCTGAGGTTGGCATGGCCCTTCAAAGTGTCCCTGATGGTTGATTTTGACATACATATATACATATATATCATATACATATTTGGAGTGGGAAAAAAAGCCCTGAAATGAGGCAAGGAGGCCAAGCTTTATCCACATTAATTAGTCATTAAAAGTAGACTTCTCTCCAGAGAGAGGGCCTCATTCTGGATGAGGAGGTTCATTTCAGATGAGGTTGTATTCTGGAGTGGGACCCACCTATAAGCCATCAGCAGCCAATGCTCCTAGCAGTAGGGAGGATGAGTGCTCCAGTACTGAATGAAGAATTTGGGTGGCCCAGATGGCATCCACTACAATATCCCTCCTCTTCAGACTGATATTGATAGTGTTATGAAATTTAGACAAAAGAATAATAAATATGGTGCAAGTGGTCTTCCCGTGATAAATGATTTTCCCATTATTTTCATATCACATCTCTGTATAAAATAGGGCAGGTATAGAGAAATGAATGCAGTCTCAGATGAGGTAGGAAAAAGGGTGTTGGGGGAAACTTAATGTTCTGCTTAGGAATTTATCTCTCCTTCAGGACCATTTAACTGGTGGTGGTGGTCAGAATACTAACAGCTTTCAGCATATAGTAGCAGTGAAATTAATACTTTTCTTTAAATCAATGGTGAACCTCAACTGCAATTTGGCTTGATACTATGCCTGGTATATTTACTGAGACAGAGGAAATTATCTTAAAATGGAAGCATACCCACATTCATGCTGTGGTTTGGATGTGATTTGTTCTCTAATGGTCCATGTGCTGGAATCTTGATCCCTAGTGGGATGGTGTTGAGGTGGTGGAAACTTTGAGAGGTAGGGCTAGTGGAAGGTGTATAAATCATGGGGGCTTCACCCACATGAATAGATTGATCTTGCCAGTGGAATGGGATAGATCTTATGTGAATGGATTAGTTCTCATGACAACAGATTGTTACAAAGCAAGGCCACTCAATATGCTTGGCTTCTGTGGCATATGGCTAGTTCCCCTTTCACTTCTCTAATATGTCATTGCCCAACCGGGGAGCCCTTGTCAAGAGACCAGTGCTATGTAATTTGGACCTTCCAACCACCAGAATCATGAGCCAAATAAACCCTTACATTTTGTACATTAGCCAGAATCAGTTATTTTGTAATAGCAGCACAAAATGGACTAAGACGATTATTACTCAGATAATTAAAAAAAAATTTGCATCAATCCTATAACAGTGCTTCCCACATAACATTCATTCATTAATTCGCTCATTCAACAGTACCAATGACATACCTGTATATGTCAGCATCTAGATGCTAGGGATAGAGTAATTAGCAAGGTTGACACAGTCCCTATCTGTATGAAATGCACATTCTAGAAGAGGGTTGGGGAGACAATAAATAAGGAGTAAAGAAGAAAATTTCAATTATCATAGCGCCATAATGTTAATAAAACCGTAATGAGATTAAAAAGTACTTGGCTATATGTAGAGTAGGGAGGAAAGATACTGTAAATAAGACAGTCCGGGTAAAGGTTTTTGAGGAGTTTCTTGAGCTGAGGCTTACATGATGAGAAGGATATGGTCACATAACAGTCTGTGAGGCAGAAGTTCACTGGAGCTGGGATCAGAGTAAAAGGAGGAAACAAGCCACGAGAAGAGGACAATAGAAGGACAATAGAAGGAACAACCACTACAAAGACACTGAGCCAGGACTGAGCTTGGCATGATTGAGAATCAAGAACACCAACAGGCCCACTGCTTAGTGAACAGAGAGAAAATCAGATAAGAAAGGGATGCAGATTACATAGAGCCCTGGAGGGCACAGTAAATAATTTATATTTGATGATATAATTTCATAAAGTAATTACACTAAGAGAATAGTATGTTAACACAAACATAACACCAAAGCAAATTTACAACAAAGGACAATAGTACTTTTTGAGCAGAGGAATAACATAACACTCTTCTATGTTCTAGAAGAGTGATGCCAACAGCTATATATAAAATAGATTGCACAGTGTGAAGAATAGAAACAGGAATGCCAGTTAGAAAATTACTGTAGGAATTCAGGAGAGATGATGGTGACTTGGACCAAGATGACAGGTGTAGAGAAGCTAAGAATTTGTCAGAGTCATACTCTGCTTGTATTTTGAAGGCAGAGCCAGATGTAGGATGTGAGAAAAAGAAAGGAATTGGATTAAAAACAGTATAACTAAAGTCAAAATATCAAGTAGTGACTTGGACAATAAGTGGTTAGAGGAAGAGACTACTGAGGTACAAAACAATAAGGTTAAGGTTTCACAAGCCTGGAAGAGCAGTGTGTGTGTGTGTGTGTGTGTGTGTGTGTGTGTGTGTGTGTGTGTGTAAGTGGGAAAGTACAGAAACAGAAATATAGGAAGCAATTTCTTTTATGGAAGCTGTTACTGGAAATGTACTTCTATGATTGGCCAAAGCCAATGTGTTCTGTTTTGACTAACTGAATCCAAGAGGTCTGCACTTGGTACCTCCTCTCTGTCACGCACACTTGGTGGCTTCTGATGTAGCAATGATTTTGTAGTGCCTTGATATAAGCTGTGCTTAAGGAGGCTGAAGGCTGAAGGGGTATCTGCACACGCTATGCAGGTGTAGAAGAGTAAGAGCAAACCCAAGTGCAGCTGTGGTTAGAAAGCCTGCCCATTCGAGGTCCTTTTGCACTTCACAGGCAGGAGGGTATTCTGTAAGCAAAGCCATCCCGCAGGTGCTGGGCCGCAGCACAGTTGACTTCCTTTGTGGAACTAGCCACAGAAAAGTCCTTCATGTGTGCTCCCAGACTCAGTGGCAGTTTCAAGTTGATGTAAAGTGCTGACACATAGCACAGAAGGGTTACTGTTGGAACATTTTGGAATTTCAAAGCATCACCCAATGGGAGAGGATGTAGAGAAAACAGAGGTTAAAGAAAGAGAATGGCTTTTCACAAAGTGGAAAAGAGAGTGGCACATTTTTGTCACCCTGTATTGAAATTTTCCTCTTTAATGTCTCTGTATCCTAGGAACTGCTTCATATTGTTCATCATTAGCAGATGGACTGCCACATAGTAGATGTTCACAAAATATTGTGGATGAATGAATTAACAAATGAAACCAAACCAACCTGAGTCCTCACCAACTCAGTCATGTTGTCAATATTTGTGTCAGCAAATACAAAACTCTAGGTCCAGTTCCTGTTCTTGTGGTTTGTTGCCTGGGACACAATCAGGCAATGTCTATGCAGTGCAACTGGAGCAGTTGATTTCATGGAACTGGTCAGTAAATGGATGGAACCAATGGGGTGTCGCAAATGAATGCTGTGACTCATATATTTTTTTGCCCCAGTTGCCTAGTCTTTTGTCTGAATTACAAACAAAAATAACAAAATAAAAAAGCACCCAACAGTCTCTCTTTTCTGAGCCATGACCATCTGCATGAAACCTGAGAGACTGAACAATGAACAGAAAGTGTGTCTACAACCACTCCTTTCAGTCACCTCTGGAGTGGGAGTGGAGAACAGCCAGATTAGTTGTTTGATGTCATGAATTCAAAATGCCCAACTGATTGACTCTATTTTTTGCTACTTATATAATCAGGCCTCTTGTATAATCAGCATCTGCTTTCTCCATAAAGTATCAGGCTCTTTATCACTTCTCCAATGCCCCCTTTTAAAAATGACAAATATGCAACACCTTAAGTCATCCCTATTTGGAGATTTTCTCATGTAAACCTCTCTAACCATTGCACATACCCCACCACGCACACACGTTGCCAGCTGGGTGTCCCCCAAAATTTTCTTTCTAATCAAGGCTGAAATCCACGCTCAATTGTTGAGTAACCAAACATGGGGCTATCTGTATCAGCAAGCAGTATTTTTTCTAGTCAGTCCTGATTAGATGTATTAAAGATTTCCACAGACTTTCCCAAGTGCCAACTGCTTAAGCTAAACAATGACACCAAATGAAACCGCACACCAAACAAAGGCACATCAGGAGGAGGAACAAGATGACATGATGTCATGAACGCTGCCTCAACTGAGGGGACCACAAGCTAGGCAGAATCTTCATGTTGTACAAGACAGAACTAACACAAAGAAAAGCAGGAAAAAAACACAGAGAAGACCTGAGATAATACCTACAGAAAAGGAAATTTAAACTGCAAAAGGATTCTTTCTCATTTTTAATCCCTCACATATAGAAGGAAGCCATTTGTGTTGCTCTCTCATTTGGTGTGTAAATCTTCAGTAACAAACATACAGTTTTAAATTGTATTATAATCAACAAATAAAATACATAATAGTTTCAAATCTAATAGACTATTGCCATGAGCTAAAAGCATAATAGCTGTCCCCCGGGTAGCATAACCATAAGTGAGCTACTCCGTCTTTCCCTATGAGTGGGGGAAAAAGGTGGTTTTCATACCAACAACTTCCACTTCCTATTATAATACCATTTTGTCTATCATCAGCAGCCTGAAATTATAAAGAGCAAAACATTTAATGAATTTGCCCTCATTAAATGATGCATATCATCTAATGCTGGGGGAGAAAAACCTAAGACTCACAGTTTGACTGATTCTAGAACAACCTCAACAGCAGCTTGTTAACAATCAAACTGAGGAGTATTATGGCAGCAGTTGGGAAGCAATTTTTTGTTTATTCTCACCACTGCACTTTTTGGACCTATAATACATCCCACCCATCAGAAAGCTTTATCTCAGCTGGAAAACATGAATTCTTATTTGAGTTTTAAAAATTCCAATTCTTTACTAAATTTTAAGTGCTTTTAAAAAATCAAAATGCCCTTGGTTGACATTTATTTCTATAGGTAAAATACATAATTACATTCCCATTTAAAGGAATGCATCGTACATTTAAACCTTAAAAGAAATGAATGCAAAAAAATAAAATGTAACTCACACTTCATCAAGAGTGTAATGGAAGGGCTGGGGATTTAGCTCAGTGGTTTCGCCCCCTGCTGCGCAAGCACAAGGACCCAAGTTCGATCCCCGGTACCAAAAAAAAAAAGAGTGTAGTTGAAAATGAGAACTTTTCCCCATTGGTTTGGTTTCGTGTTGCATATTAGGTTTCATGCTTACTCTTTATTAAAAAAAAAGTGTACTTTAATGGCTCATATCCCAAGACAGAATGACAGCACTACAATATATTTGACTATTTTCTTCTCCATTGGTCATTATTGTATCAGAATGCTGCTCAGGTTTCTGGGAGTTGTAGTTTTCACTTCTGGTTAACTAATAGATATAAAAATACTTGAAGTGAAATTTCAAGAAGGGCCACATTTAAAAATTTCCCTGAAGAAAAAATTGAATAAAAGCATAGAGGAAAAGTCACCAAAGGATCTATTTTTTATGGATTGAATATAGTATTTTTGATTTCTTTCATTTTTCGTGTTATAACTGTGACAATAAACAGCAATTCAAAAATAATCAAACACTTTCACAAGCTTTTACTTAGTAACTAGGCACAATATGACATTGTAGAATGTACCAAATTATGTCATCTTTACAAGCGTCTAACCACTGGAGAAATACAAATTTTGGTTACTTGTTCATGTGTAACCTAGTTATTGAGTATTGTATTTGATTATGCTAATTTGTTGTGGAAATTTTGCATGAAAGCCCTTCAACTAAAATGTTTTGAAAAACAAAAAAATCATTTAAAGCTCTGATGAAAATTGTCTCAAGTCATCCATCAATGGATATGTATTATTTTTATTTTCCACATACAATCTTTCTCTGTAGTTTTGAAATACATTTGGACATCACTAAGATAAGCTCCTGTACTATCACAAGAAAGTCAGCCACACATACACACCCAGAAGCCAAATTTACTATTTATAGTCAACAGAGAAAGTTTTCAGCATGATAAGCCACCATCCTTTAGAATATTGTTTTCTGAGGGCCAGGGATATAGCTCAGTGGCACCGCACCTGCCTTGCAAACACAAGGTCCTGAGTTTGATCCCCAGTACCAAAACAAACAAACAAGAATATTGCTTTCTGGGCCCCCAAAATAGGTAGGTAGATGATAGAGAGACAGATGATAGATAGATAGATAGATAGATAGATAGATAGAAAGAAAGAAAGAAAGAAAGAAAGAAAATAGTACGAGGCACTGGACACATAGGCTGGATTGGACTCAGGTTGTCAATGAGCATCTAAAAAAGACTCAGACTGGTTCTGTCTATAAAAGCTTACCAAATTGACCATTTTGACTAAATTGACCAGTCAATTTAGTGAAACAGCCACTTAACTCCTTTCCACTTCGATTTGCCCAGAACCACCTGTTAAGGAACTTGTGGACAGTCTTATTTTCTTGCTCTTTCCAAACACCGATTCCTTCCACTGTTCTACTCACCTGTCTTTTCTAAGCAGCCCTTTACTGGTTCAATTGTTTTCTCAATTGTGATTGGAGTTAGGAAATAACTATTTGTTCCCCAGGACACACATTTTTCTGGGATTGAGTGAGTTACAGTAATCAACTGAGCTGATGGATGCCCTGGGCAGAACTATTTGAAGGTCCCTGAGGAGCAGGTTAAACTCCTGAGTGCTCCAAGAATTCTGCCTCAATAGAAAAATCTATGAACCGCTCGCTGGTTTGGCATTCAATCCACCATTTCATAGTCTGTACTCTGCTTCTGAGCTTGCAATCTGAAATACCCATGTGGCTACAATTTCTCTCAGGGTCAGCTAATGAACTGAGTGGGTCAGGCCAACCCACAATTCTTCAAGAGGCAGACACCCAATGGAAAACCAGTGTCCATTTACTGTTTAAGTGAAATGCCTTGATTTTGAAATGTGTGATGAGAAAGGAAATGCAATTGTGCGATTTTTAATTGAGATGTGCTCATTTCCATTTTAATCCTTACACAGTTCTCTACAGGAAACAACGCATCCATGAAAAACACCCAAGAGAATATGTAAGAGTCTAGAAGATTCACTTGTTTTTTTTTCCCTGGGCATGAGATACCCACCACCTTCCACAAGATGGCAGGCAGTTTTCATTTTATTATTGATGATCAACAGGAAATTGCTCCACTCTCAAATGACCACAACCCCAGGTAGCTAGAGTGACATTTGCTTTATATTATGATACACACTAATTAATCATTAGTGATCCCAGAAGTAAGTCTGCTAAAAATTCTTTGCTATGGCTTTTCACAGCAGGGGCTTTCAATATTGATACTATTACCTACACATATGTTCAACTAGTATATGTTATAGCCATGGCTTTAAGCTTTTAGGGTATTTTAATTAATATTGCCTAGATTAATATTTACCTCTTATTCAGAAGGGGAAATGGTAAGGCTAGTAAAATAAAAGCAGAAAGAAAAAGCAATAAACAAGGCTTTGCGAAGCTCAAGGCAACTGCCAAGTTTCCAACATGAGGTACCTTTGTCGTCTGGCATTTGTTGATGTTTTCAAATTATTCTCAGGTTCACCTGAAAACCTCTGAAGCAAAACCTCTGTTTGGAACTTGTCTGGCACCACGTAAGTTGTATCCTATGAAGGATACACCTCATGAAGGATTCACTCTCTGGCTTCAACTAACATGAAATAGTCACATTGCTTCACAACATGGATTCCATTCCATTGCAAGGAGCTTCATTATTCTAAGTAATTCCACCAGGGCTCAGCCACAATCCAAGCTCCTGGACATTAAGCACAGAATGCTTTCCTCACCTAGGAAGGAGCTTTGAGGAGATTCACCTGCCATCTGAGCAGCCACAACCAGCCCAATTTCTTCCACTTCCTGAGGCTAGACCAGGACAAAGAACCTGCCTGGGTCCATTCCACCAGCAGTGGGAACTGTTAATCGGTTTATATTCATACCTTATTTCCACTTAAGACTCGTTAGTTCTCCACCCAGTTCAACTATACCCATGCCTAGACATTGATAGTACATCTCTTGAAAAGTTTATTTCACTGTTTTTCTAAACTTTAGCTTTCCTTGGACAATGACACTTCCTTCACAATTCTTAGTCTTTAATATGTTTATGAGTCATCTGGGATATTGGTAAAATTTAGATTTAGATTCAATAGGTCAGATATAGAACCTGAGTTTCTGCAACAGGCTCAGAAGTGATCTTGGTATCCACAAGCCATACCCTGAGTTAGCGAATCTATAGTTTATTTTTGCTCTTCTACACTCCATATTTCATATATCCTGGGATAAGGAAGACTAGTCGGAGTTTCCAGATCCCTATTATACCTTCAAGACTTCCTGTTATCAGTAACTCCTCCTCTTTGAAGCCCAGATCATCTGATTCAGAAATGCCTTCACAAGTCATCTCCAGAATTCCCTCTCAGGCATCCTACTGCATTCACTGATGGCTCTGGAATCCAGATGACCATTTTCTTTCCACCACATTCCCTCTTACCTTCCTAAACCACTTTAATTTTAATGTGGATAACTCATTCATGACACTGACCCGGATCCTTTATTTCAATAATTTTCATCCTTATTCAACTTTGGAAGTTAGCTCAGTGGCCACAGCATGAACTTTCTATCACCTAACACTATTCTTACCCTAAAATTTTAAGCCTTAACAGTTCCCCATCTCATCTCAGACTCCAACTGGAGACTTCCAGCTCTGCTCTCCCTCACTCTCCCTAAACCTCCTCTTCTAATCCAAGGACTTTCCACTCCTTGGATACCTCCATATTCATATTCCCTATTCTTATTCCTATTCTTATTCCTTATTCTTATTCCCTATATTCTAATAAACATATCCTTATGCCCTAATAACACTTGTTTTCACTTTCATTTCAACCCAGTCAGGAGATCATGGTCAATCACTTCTACTCCAAAGTCAATAATAGTCAATTTTCCCTAATTCATGTTCTTCTGAGGCTACTGTGCTAAACTCCATTCTGAGTTTCCCCATTCTTATTTTCTTACTCCTCCCCATCTCAAAAGATCCTAGTGAACACACACAGATACACGGGGCGGGGTGGGGGGGATGCAGCATGCTGAGGGATGCCCTTATGTACTTATATACCCCACCTCCGTGGACCTGCAACACTACCATCTCATCCTCTTAATTTATTCCCTCACAAATGCCTTTCTGGCCATTTCTGTGCTTTCCAAACTATCAAGTTATGCAACATACATGTCTTCAGTTCCCATCCCCTTCCACGAGAAACTTTCCATTATCTTCATTCAGTCTCTTTTTCTTGTCTCCTGTTAGGTTTTGCTTTTTCCTTCTAAAGTTAATCTCAGCAGTTTTATTACTTAAATATAAATCCCTTTTGTGCTATTGACTCTACCTTGATGTAGTAACTTTCCATTAATTTAAATTATCATACTTTATTTCCTATTTAGTCCTTCCTTTCAGCTAGCACATATGGCCATGTTTTTCTTATTAACCACTGTCCACCCAACTAAAAATGTCCTCCATAAATTTACATCGTGTTTACTCAAGGTATTACCCCACCCTTCCTTTTACTGAGAAAGTTTTTGCAGTGCAAAGTATCAAACCCACAGCCTCATGTATGCTACGTAATCTCTTACACTGAGCTAACCCCTAGCCCAATAAACTCTTAAAAGAGTTGTCTTCATTCATTGTCTCTAATTTTTGATCAACCATTCTCTTTTTAATTCCCTATGAATATTTCCCATAACATAAAGTAATTGTATGAGCTGGCTTCTGTCTCCACCACTCCACAGATGGCCTCTAAATTTCCAATCTCAATGGCTCATCTCTGCCCTCACCGTTTTTGATATCTTGGCAACATTTAACACTGATGCTCACTCTCTGATATCATCATTTTCCTCTAATCATCCTAGTGTTCTCAGTCATTGCATATCATTTTATCTTCTCTGCTAATTAATCTGTTATTTCCCCATCAAACTCTCAATGTCAATATACCAAAGGGTCCTCCCATAGCCCTGCTTCCCACTCCGCACTTTCTACTTGTATCCCTTTCTTCCTGGGCCATCACAGGTGTTCCCTTGATCTCAATTTTTTTTCATAGCACTTATACCATGTTCTAATTTTTATATAATCTACTTCCTTACTGTATTTATCAGTATCTACCCTTCCCCACCTCACTCCTGCTAGAATGTCACCTCCATGAAAGCATGGAATTATGTCTGTTCACTGATTTACAACAAGCACCTGGAATATTGCCTCTAACATAGTAAGTGATTCATACATTTTATTTAATATATATACCATTCCCTATGAAATAATCACTGCCATATAGGATTTCTAAGCTTAATCCTTCTTTTGAGCACACACTTACTTACGGTCATCTTTAACAGGGCTCAGACCACAGTCATCATATCCTTCTGCATCAAACTCCCTCTTGTTGTAGTGGTTCCTACCCCAGATCACATTGCTTGTAAGCCTTACAAAGTCTGAAGTCACTTTGGCTCTTTTGTCTTTTCTCACCATGAAGAGCCATCAGTCATTTAGCCCTGTGGACTCTAACCTCTCCAATAGCTTGTATTCCCACAGTGTCTTTATTTTCATCTTCCTAGTCACAGACTCCAGGCCATTTCCACTCTTGCCTACAATCTTAAAATAATCTGCTAAAAGTGTTATCCTATTGCCACCATTTGCTCTCCACCATCTATCCTACACATCTACCCTTGTTTGACTTATCTTTCCAAAGAAAACAAATCTGTTAACATTACCTCTCTCAACAAGTCTACAAAGGCTGCCCATTTTCTACAGGTTTAAGTCTGAATTTCTCAGCCTAATATTTTTAATATTAATTAAGTTTATTGGTGCAATTTAGATACACATAATGATCACATTCATCATATGGAATTTATACATGTACATAATGTATCTTAATTCTTATTTTTCCCATTCCCCTCCTCTCCCTTCAACCCTTCTCCTCATTTACAAAACCTTTGTTTCTGTTTTATCTTTCTTTTCTCATTTTTCCCCTTTTTCCTTTCTTCCTTTCCTCCTCCCCCATCTCTAGTTCCCCTTCCCATTTCAACTTTTTCTTCCTATTTTACATTATCTATTATACATTTTGGTCCTTTTTTTTACACTATCAGGTTGTTTCAGTTGTTTTTTTTTTTTCTTTTTCGGTATCGGGGATCTTGCAAGGCAGATGGCAGAACCACTGAGCTAAAGCCCCGGCCCTCCACATTCAGTTTTTCACACCTGAGAACAACGTGATAGTTTCACATGTGTGTCTGATTTATTTCACTTAAGAGTATGGTCTCTAGGTGCATCCATTTAGCTAGAAATGTCTCAAGTTTATCTTTCTCTATGCCTGAGTAGTACTCCATTGTATTAAAATAAACCTCATCTTCTTTATCCATTCATTGGTTGATGGGCATTCCTCAGCCTGATTTTAAAGCTTCTCTATCATCTGCCTTCAAAACTCCTTTTCAGCTTTCTCTCCCTCTATTTTGGCTCTAAATATTCCTAACCTGAGTGCTAACATACCCAATGAACACAACTGAAGATTCTGAGAACACAGATGACAAGAATGATGAATCATTTAAGGAAAATATGACAAAACTCACTGGACAAAGGAGGTGATTTAAAAATAACCTTTGGTGAGGAATTGAGATCTGAAAATGACTCAGGACAAAATTCTGAAAAAGTGGCAGTGTACAAAGTAAGACCCCACAGCCACTTATATCAGAATCTTCTGGGGGTGGACTGTGATATCTTCTTTTCTAACTATCCCCAGGAGATTCACATGTATTCAAGGTTGAAGACAATTGACCTTGGAAGTAATATCCACATTTTCTATTTTTGAAGGGAGCAAAAAGGAACATCTGTGTCCTAGTACCCCTAGGTAGATGGAAAACACACTGAATCAAGAGTTAGAGAAGCTGGTTTCTTTTCTTAGCTTTGCTCCTCACTTGCCCATGTGCCTGGGCAAGTCACTTACCATTATTTGCAAATATAGAGGGTGATGGTGTTGACCTGTCACGACACCATCTCCAAGGAGCCAGGCCTCACACCATACAACCTGTAATTTCATACTACCACATTGAATTTCATGCCACCACCTTGACCGAGAACTACTAGTTAGGAGGAAGTGACTCACGTGGGATCATCTCAGTGAGGCCTTCCTTGTCAACCTTATCTAAAACCTAGAGCCCCTGACCCAAAACTGTTTATTCCCCTCACCTAATTTTTTTCCATTGCACTTAACACTGGCTTACCATGTAATTGACTTAGTTATTTTGCTTCTTGTCTGTCTTCCTCCACTGGACTGCAAGTTCCATGATAGCAAGGCATTATCTCTGTTCTATTTTGTTCAATGCTATATCATCTGGGTCTCTCTCTCTCTCTCTCTCTCTCTCTCTCTCTCTCTCTCTCTCTCTCTCTCTCTCTTTCTCCTTCCCATTGCTTTAAACCCTGACTTCTTTATACCTTTTGGAGCTGGGGCTGGGGCTATAAGATGGGATAAAGTAGGCAGGTTGATAATAAAATGTAACTCATGCCAATTTTCGGCTTCTCGGTTTGTCTAAATGAATTTTAGAGTAAGGAAAATTCTCTCCCTGGAGCTCTAGGAAAGAAGTTATTCCAGACCTGACAAGACTTTCGGCAGAATTTTTCTTGTGTAATAAGGATACCCTAACCTCTGAAGTTAAGTTTAGGGGATAATGCTGATTACTTCTGCAAAGAGTACACCAGTTACATAATAAATAAACAAGCAAACAAACAAAAAATGTATAATCCTAACAAAATAGCAAGCAATGGTTTCAAGATATGGATGCCACTAAATTGAAGACTAAAGTCACTCAGGCTACATTTTTGCCTTCCTGTAAGAAAGGCTCCCAGGAGGGGAGGCGGGGGGAGGAAAGCAGGGAAAGAAAAATATATAGGAAAAGAAGGGAAAAACAGAAACAAAGCTTTTATAAATAAGGAGGGCTGGAGGGGTGGAAGGAAAGGAAAGGGAATGGGAACAAATAAGAACCAAGATATATCACCTACAGGTACAAATTCCTAATGATGAATGTGATCATAATGTATACCTAAAATGGACCAATAAAGTTAATTTTTTAAAAAAGAAAGGCTCATCCAGGATACCCTGGAAGCAAGATTATAGGCAAGATAAGCAATTTAGTAAGACAGTGTCTCAAAATAAAGAAAGAGGGCTGGAGATGAAGGTCAGCGTGAATGCCTTATGTTCAGTCCCAATACAACACAAAAAGAGATGATGAAGTTGACCGTATTTATCTATGACTACACCCTGGCAAGCATTTTTTTCCATTTCCTCTTATCTCACAGTCACACACTGAAGTGTTCTGTCCCCTCCTCTCCCTCCCCCCTCAGGTGACATTAGCCATCTTGCCTTCACAGAAACTCTTCAGAGGCCAAGCTTCCACCTAGCTGACTAGACCAAGGAACCTGGGTCACTCTGCTAATAGGAAGTCTAGACCATGTTTTCACCAACTGGGGCCTTATACAAAGAAAAGAATGTTCCCTCCCTCGTTGGTGGCATTGTTTGTGATGCTGAGGATCTTGAAGCCGAAAACAGGAATAAATATTTAAAGTACATCTATCTCCATGTCCCTCCAATGCAGCCTGGAAAAAAAGCTGCCCTCTGTGATATGAACAAGATGGAAGTCTCTCCAAAAGTCTGGGAATCAAATTTAGTGTGCAAAGATTATGAGGCCATTGATCCAGAAAGTGACTTTCCTAGCATTCAGGAAATTTGTTTGAGCCAGCAGAAGAGTCCCAGGGCCTATCAGGGTGCTCAGTAAATATGTGCTGAATGAAGACACAAACCTAGCCCTTATGCAAGTTTGAATCTATTACACAAATATTGGCTGGAACAGTGAGCATAAAGTTGCTCTTAAGGATTTGGTTTCAAGATGTAGAAGGGCCAAAGAGAAAAAACTGGCTTCCAAAGTACAGATTTATACTTTATTTTAAAACAAATTAAACACCTTCCTTTCCTTTCTGTTGAACCCCAAGCAAATTTCAGGTCTTTCAGAATCTGACCAAAGCTGTATTTCCAGGCTTAGTACAACCAGTGATTGCCTTGTCTTCTCTCCTTCCCAAGCGATGCTCCTTTTAAAAGCTTAGCAGCAACAATGGCCTTTAAAAGAGAAAGCCTTGTGGCCAGTGAGTTTTTACTCTGTCAATTGAAGGGTTAGCTTTTTTTTTTTTTTTTTTTGGTACCGGGTATTGAACTTGGGTCCTTGTGCTTGCACAGCTGGTAGCGAAACCACTGAGCTAAATCCCCTGCCCAAGAAGGGTTAGCTTTTGATCCTTCGTTTAACCTCCATTTTTGAAAGAGCGATAGACCAGGACACTATTAAATGGTGATTGGAAAACTCATGATTCTCTGTTCACAAAAACTGGTGGGTAAAAATTGGCTGATATGAGTTCTAAGGATTCTTGGATTTTTCTGGTCCCTCTTTCTCTGTCCCTTGCCCAATCAGGCTGGTTTGCAAGTCAGTTTAAGAAGTTATTATAAAATGGCAAGTAGGTGTCAAATACTTTACTAAATTATATTCTTTCCATCAATTCTTCCATCCATTTATCCAACAAATATTTATTTAGTACATACAATAGCAATGCAATGTATTATGTTCTAGACAAAGCAAGCATGGTCTCCATTTTCATGTGCATGACAATCCAATGGGAGACAATTCTGCTAGAAGCAGACAATTTTTACTAAATATAATCAAATTAGCAATAATATAGGTTGAGAGCTTATGGTAACCTTTGCACTGAACCAGAGCCAACATATATGCCATCTGCTTTGATCCTTACAATAATCTAGGAAGGTGGTTCTTACCATCTTCATTCTACAGAGGAAGAAATGAGACTCAGAGACACGCATACTTTTTTCTCCCAAAAGAACTTTTTCATCAATAATGGAATCATAATTTGCATTATTGAATGAATTCCAATTATGTCCTTTCCTTTTCATAAGCACTGCAGATGACAATCAAGAAGGCATATATATTCTGTATGGAATCATTAGCCTGCAACAATACATTGAGTCAAAAAGGAGAGAGGTCTGTGGTCTACTGCAATGGCCTCTCATCACGTGAATTTAGGGTTTCAGAGACTGTCATTACTGGGGCCAGGAGTCTTATTGACTTATTGCTAGACTATACTCTAGCACAGTACAGGGAGAGACCAAGGGACCACCTCTCCAGTCAGCACTTTATGAGTACAACACCACTCGGCTAATGGTGCTGGGCTCCAGAGCAAATCTCTTCATACATGTATAGCCAGGGCCTTGCACCTTGGTCTCTTTGTTCCAAATTTCCCCTTGCCCAGAAGGTTCTATTCTGTCTGTTTGCATATAAAAATCTGACTTTTCCATTGAAAGTCTCCAAGATGACTTCCTCACTAATTTTGGTCAGAATCAATTTCTCTCTCCTATCCTCATAAACCTGTCGCTCTTGACCAGAACTTGCTTTTTTCACAAATTGGTTTAACAGAAAGTTTTTCCTTTGTGATTGTGAACACTAAAAGTCAGAAACTTTTAGTATGCTTTCTCTGCATACCCTCAAACATCCAGTACAGCACATATAAAGTGTTTTAGTACATATTAAATCCTTATTGAATCACATTTAGCTAATGAAACCAAAATTAAAGTCTAGTCTTTTTAGATCACAATCCCTGCTTCCCCAGCCCTACCTGGGCCCTAGCATTCCAGATTTGGGGGGACAGAATAATAGTGAAAAATTGGACTTTTTCCTCAGACCAATCTGAGCTCAAATCCAGCCCCATAACTTCCTAGCTGCATAAAACTTCCTAGTGATGGCGAACCTTTTAGAGACGAGTGCCCAAACTCCAACCCAAAACCCACTGATTTATCATAAAGTGCCAACACTGCAATTAAACCCAAATACTGAGGTTTTAGTTTAGAAAAAATAACTCATACATTAACAGCGAAGATAACAATCTTCATGAAGTTAAGAGGAATAAATGAAGTGTGTGTGTGTGTTACAGTGGGAACACACAACCCTTAGTTTCTCCTTCCCTTTCCTGTGGATAAAGGTCCAATATAGAGCAAATAAGCATTAACCCATGCTCCCCAGGGTTGTCAATCTAAAAGTGACCAAATAGATGGACATTTAGGGACCCTCTACTATTTGTCAAGGTCTGGGCTAAAGTATGTATGAGAGATGAAGGAATAGAAGCAACAGCCTCTGCCTTCGGAGATCTTACAATCTATTGTTAGAGACAAGAAAACAATGAGAGATACACATTAAGATTCTCAGAGGTGTTAAGAAGTACAACAAGTCAACATGGGCTGATGGGTTTAGGGAAAGCTATAAAGCCCTCTGAAGAATAGGTTGGGATGTAATGGCAGGTAGAAGAGAAAACAGTCATTCTAGCCAGAAGAGATGCCATGTGTGTAAATGTGGGGCTGGAGCCATGCATAGTGGGATTGGAGGACAGCCAGACATTGAAATCAGGCGGAGGACAGAGAGTAGAGGGGGGAAAGTGCTGGGTCATCGAGGGCCTTGAGTGGCAGATTAAAAGCAACACTGCTAGTCATTGACAAAGAGCAGCCCATGGGGTCCTCTTATTGGAAAACTGATTTCGAATTTAGGAAACATTTCTTCGGAGACCCTGTTCTGGAAAAAAAATCTATATCTACATCTCCCACCATCAAGCAACAACCAGAACCACTGGGCCATAGGAAAGAAGCTCCCAAGGCCGAGTCTCTGGGCCCTTTGTGTCTGACAGCTGTTACAGGCAGCCCTTCCTGCATGACAGCTGTCCAGGCAACATGCTGGGCACTGACTCCCTAGGTTATGACAGACTTGCCAGGGAATCCAATGGAGGTGGCACCCCAGAGGCTCTCTTCTCCTCTTGCACCCAAACTCAGCTTGCACGTCCCACCCTGCATCCACAGAACCAAAGCCATTCACAGTCACCCCACAGTGGCTCGCCGGCCACTGCTTAAAGCAAGGTCGCCTACCCTCTCTTTTGACTGGTGTGGGGGGTGGGAGCCATGCTTCCAGCTGGCTCTGCTGAGCTCTAACAATAATAAAAACTAGGGACTGTATGGCTGAAGTCAAGTCAGGAAAAGTCAGAGGGGAACAGTCCTTGCTTCCAGCTCTGTACCCCACCCCACCCCACACACACACACTGGCTGGGCAGGAAAGTTTGTTTCAGCAGGAAAAAGGAATGGTGAATAAAGACAAGCCAGGTGGTGGAGCGGTTTGCCCTGGGAAGCTGGCTGGAATGAGGGTGGCATTTTGACCCTCTGCTTCTGTGTGGGCAAGTGACAAAGTAGGAGGAGCCCTTATCAGGTGAGCTCAGGGGCCATCAACTCACTCTGTCAACTCCTGCTCCTCCTCCCCCACAATGCAGGAACCTCCAGGCTATTTATTTTTCTTAGAAGAGGGGTGCCCCTGTCAGCTCATTTGCATTCTTTGGTCCCAAACAAAAACCATATTAAAGTGTCTTGAAGAGCCAAATTAACTGGAAAGGCTGCTTGGCTTGGGGAAAAAAAAATGTCCTTACATTGAAAAGGAATCAATGTAGTATTCTATTTTCATGATGAGTACAATGCTTGCATTAGGAAAAAAATCTCTCCTATTCATTCTGATCAGCAAGCCTGAATGGAATGGTTAAGAACTCAGCATCTTCTCCAGCTGCCTACATATATATTATGCTATGTTTGTCTTCACTTTGCCAACTTGTTTTCAGGTCTGTGAAAGAGCTGCAGCTTTAGCAATGGGCTGATATCTATCCCTCCAGAAGTGTGGGTGCAATTCCTTTTCTTACTTGGGAAACAGATGGTGTTTTATCCTTACACAATCAGCACTGCCTCTCTATCTGTGCCCCTAGCCTTCCCCACCTGTGTGAAACCTAATCAGAGCCTAATGAACATGCTTGGAGCTGTCTGGATGGAATTAGTCCCAGTAGGAGCCGGCCTTCAGGTACTCTGCACACTCTTAAAGCCATGTAGCTGCAAAAAACAAAAAAATAAATCTTTACACGGGGGCTAATTAAATAAAGATCTGCCTCTTCTAAATACACACTTCTCCCCCTGTAGAAGGTAGGCAACATTCAGGGTGCTACGTTGTTTAGCTAATGCTCACTGCTCTCCTCACAGAAACTGTGGGCAAAGGTCGGTGCTTTGAATTTCATCTGAAGACTTGAGACATCAAATGCCATGTGGGTCATTCCCACATTGGGTGTGGGCTGCTCTCCTCGCATCCTGCTCACTTCTGTCCAAATGTATGCACACTAATGACCACAACATTTAGGCCAAGCTGAGCAGACAGATGCTCACCACCCCTGCCCTTTGACAAATCTATGATTTGGTCCCAAGGGAGAGAAGAGAGGAATCAGTTAAAATGCTAAACACTCACACATGTGCGTGCGCACACACACACACACACACACACACAATTGTGTCATTAGCAAATTGTTACTGACACATTTAGAACTTTATGAAGAATTGGAACAAGCTAAAGGCTTCTGGGTAATGTGTGAATCAATCTGGTCAAAAGCTGTTCCTTTTGATGACATAACAAGGTCAATAGGTCATGGTAGCTCCATTACCTCACCTTGAGTTGAACCCTTGTGATGACATACCAAAGTATAAATCATCATGGATTAGCCAGGATATCCCTCCCCTCTCCCTCCCCCATCTCTTTATAGTTTGTAAGAAATGGGAACCCACAGACTCTGTTCTTACTCTCATCTCCCTGTGAATTCCATTGCCAGGTCATTCTAGTGCCCTTTACCTCTTCTTGTGATCAGTACGACCCTATTTGTGTTCCAGTTTCATGGAGCTAGAAGCAAAATGAATCCTAGATTGATTCTCTTAGCTCAGCAAGGTCCAAGCAAGACCTCCAGCTCATTTCCTTGTCCTAGCCTGGACTTCTATCCATCTCGAAACCAGAGGTCTGCAAACTATAGCCTTGGGGCCAGACCCGTCCACCACCTGCTTTTGTGAATAAAGTTTTAATAGAATGCAGTGATGTCTATCTGCAGCCTCAGTTAAGGTGGCTTAAAAATTTCCCTGAAAACTGTCTCCAATTTCTCTTCCTGTCTATTCCTCCACTGTGGAAAGATCTGGATCCCTGAAATTTAGAAAAGATAATGAATAGCTACTGGGTTCCAGCTGTTGGAGTTTTTTACAAACCATCCTGAGCAGTTACAGAGAAAGGGGCTGCCCTTATGGCTGGGCATTTGAGGGGTGCCTGTCACTGGAAGAGTCCCCAACCCTGCTGCTTCAGGCCTTTTCTTCCTATGATTCCTCGGTCTGAAGTGTTATTTCTCCAAAACATGGTATGTAAAGTAACGTTCCACTTAGCAAAGAAAGCTGAAGGCAGGAAGAGGGGAAGCAGTTAGAAGGCCACTGTGGTAGTCCAGGAAGGGATTCAATGAAGACTTTAATGAGGCAATGGCGAGGAAGGGCCAGAATCAAGATATTGTGAAAACTGACAGGACATTGTGACAGGACACTGGTGAAGATAGGCTGATTGCTGTAATGTAACGAGCCAACCCTAAAGTACATAATGCTTCAAATTCCACAGAAATTTTTTTCTTGCTCACATAGCAATGCTGAACACCTAAAGAAATAGGCGGAGAAGTCATCCCTCATGCAGGGGACCAGGCTAATAGTGGCTCTGCCATCTTCAGCACATGCACTCCCACATTACCCTGGAGCCATTTCCATTCCAGCCAGCCTCATAACCTCTTCTCTCAAGCCAAATACCTTTCTGCAAAGAACTCTGTTCGTCAGCCTTTTCTCTCCATACACCACTTCTCTGATTTGTTTTCCCATAATATACTGGGCAGTATACTAAAACCATATATATATACCTGTTACTCCAACAGAAGGTAAGTTCTTTAAGGATGAACATGCATGCCTTTTATTCATCTCTATATGGTTAGTGTCTAGCACTGTGCTAGGTACACAGTAAATGTTAGTGGAATGTCCATGGCCATACTACCCAGAACGCGTCCAATCTCATCTGATCTTGAAAGCTAAGCAGGTTCGGGCCTGGTTAGTACTTGGACAGGAGACACAATAAATGTCAGTGGAAAAAATAAATGCCTGAGGGAATGAATGAATGAATATCTCTATGCTAGTCCTTAAAGGTACTTGTGAATTCACCATCTTCGCAGTATAAAAATATTAGCCTTTCTAGGATTTACAATTATGTTGTATATTAGCTCCCAGTAAAACAGAATGCAAATCAATTTACACTAAATTGGAAATGGGGATAATTTTCTGTCCATGGACTTTCTCATCTTCCTGACTACTCAGATTCACAGCTAAAAGGTATTGACCAATAGAAATACTGATGCTGTAAAGCAGGAAATCCTGTGGACAGTGTAAAGTAAAACCTCCCCTGGATTTGGTTAGTGTACCAGGAATAATTGAATAGTTTAAAACATGTCTGCCTTGTGACTTGGCTGGCCTTTATGTTATAACAATGGAAACTCACAAATGTGTCTAGGGAGTCAGTTATGCACTGGAGTGCCATATAAGAAACCCAGTTGCATATAATGAAGTGTATAATGCACATAAACTTTTAATGAAGAGTAAAAGTATTGCCAGGCCTCTTCAGGAGCAGCGCTTGGCTCCTACCCTCCCTGAGATTCCCTGCCGAAGGAAAGGGTTAACCCAGCTGTTTCACTCCTGCAGAAATGGGCAAAGCTAGGCCAGCTGCAGATGATGCAAAGGTAGGAAGTGAGAGAACAAGACATGGAGCTGCTTTGCAGTGGATGGGGTGGGTTCATCCACTAGGCAAACAGCAGAAATGGCTTCAAGGGTCTAGTCTGATTTTCCCCTGCAAGGAAACCAAGTTGACATTTGCAGACATCAGGGTACGCTTGCTGTGTCTTATCAGCATAGTATAGTATTGTGGTTAAATGTTTGGATTATTGAGTCAGACAGATCAGGATTTGAATCCTGGCCATACTACTTACTAGCTATGTGATCTTGGGTAGGTCACTTCACTTCTGTGAATTACAGTCTATAAAATGGAAGCAACAACAGCCCCTACCTTGCAAGATGGTTGTGAGGATTCAAGGACATAATGCAAATGAAGGTTTCTAGGCTATGAAAAAGTTCAAGAAATGATAGCCCATGTCAAATTCATTATTAGAATCTACCCCATCCTGGGAAAGGACTAATCCACATACAGTTGCTGCAATTCACACTAAAGATACGTTTGGTTTCCACAGAAAGTATGCAACACAGAAAATACTCCAGGAAAAATGCCCAACCCTTCTCATTAGCTGAGGCTTAAACCCCAAGTACTGTGAGCTGGGCTTTGGATGAGAATCTGAGAACAACTCCAGTCCCTTTGACTTTGGACACAGACAGAAGGGATATCCGAGAATACACTGTATGTTTACTATGTCAGTTAAATGCTATTTAAGAAACTACTCCCAAGATCCAAGATATAATGGTTCAGAATACAGTAACTATTTAGAGTACAATTCAGTGGGTCAGTGATTTGGACTGGGTTCAGCTGTGTGGTTCTTTTGTTGGGCTTGGTTGGACAGATCCATGCATCTGCAATTAACTACAGTCAACGGCCTCATGTGTTCTGGAGTCGGCTGTGTGGCAGCCAGAATGACGGGAGTAACTGGCTCATGTGTCTCTAATTATCTACAAGGTTAGACTGGGTTTCCAGGAGCAACAACAAGGCAAGCCCTAATGCACAAGTGCTTATCGAACTTCCCCTTGTCCCATGTTTGTTAATGTCCTGTCGGTCAGTGCAAGTCACAGGGCCAACCCAGATTTAGGAATGAAGAAACAGAGTCTAGATTTTGCCAGGAAGATCTGCAATGGCATGAATTGCACTTGCCATTCCCTGGATTACAAGTAATCGCAAAGACATGAATGCATAAAGGGAGAGTATTTATGGTCATTGTTACAACTGACCTCACTGGCCCTCCCCACTTTGTTCACAAAACTTAACCCCTTCCCTTGCTCCTCTCCAGACCAATGGCATGCATGTTACCACTTATGACATTGTCCATAGTATTCCCTTTGCCTAAGACACCTGCACTAATGACACAACCAAGGTCAGACCCAAGGTGAAGGAAAATTGAGTAGAAAATACCAGTGTTTCATAGCTGGTGGGTTACAAATTGATGTTGGTACCCTCTGACTGCGTGTGACTGATTCTCAGAGCTGATTCTCTTTTTGTGTGCTTTACTGGTTTCTTGAATAGTCTCAGTAGGAATGTCCAACTGCGATTGCCATTTCATGGTTGAAGCCACCTCTCTGACTGGCCTCTATTTTTAGCAACTTTATTGAGATATAATTCTTATATTATACAATTTACACATTTAAAGTATACAGTTCAATGGTTTTTACTATATTTACATGTACATTCCACCAATCACCACAATCCACTTTAGAATAACAAACTTAGAATAGTTTCATCATCTCAAAAAGAAACCTTGAATCCTCTAGCTATCACATGACGATTCCCTCACTCCCTCTCTTGCTCTAAGCAAACACTACTCTAGCTTATGACTATGTATTTCTCAATTTTGGACTTTCATACTAATGGAATTGTATCATATGTGGCTCTTTGCGACTTGCTTCTTTCACTTGGCATATTCTCAAGATTTAACCATGTTGAGGTATATTTTAATATGTCATTACTCTCTACAGCTGAATAATATTCCATTGGATGGATATATCACATTTTGTTTAATCATGTACCAGTTGAAAAATATTTTGGTTGTTTCCCAATTTTGGTTATTATAAATATTTTGTGTATTCTAATGTAAAAGCTTTTGTGTAGCATGTTTTCAAATCTTTTGAGTAGAATTGCTAGGTTACGATAGTAACCTTGTGTTAAATTGTTTTTCTGAGGAGTTGTACTATTTTATATACTTATTAACAGCACACAAGAGTTCCAATTTTTCTACATTTTCACCAATACTTATTTTTTATCTATCCTTTTGTATTCAAGTCATCCCCATGGATATGAAGTGATATAACATTGTGGTTTGGACTTGCATTTCTCTGATGACTAATGCTGTTGACCATCTTTTTAAGTGCTTAAATTTTCATAAAGTCAATTTCATTTATATTTTCTTTTACTGTCCATGCTTCTGCTATCATATCTAAGAATCCATTGCCAAAGCCAAGGTCATGAAGATGTATGTTTATGTTTTCTTCTAAGGGTTTTATTGTAGTTTTAACTCTTACATTTAGGACTTTGGTCTATTTTGAGGTCTTTTATTTGGGGGGCAAAGTCTCCCTATGTTGTCTAGGCTGGCCTTGAGCTTCTGAGCTTAAAATAATCCTCCTGCCTTGGCCTCCCAGTTAGCTGGGCCTATGGAGACTTGTAACAGCACCCCATTTTAAATTTATGTTTGTAAATGGGATAAGGCAAGGGTCTGATTTCATCCTACTGTGTGAAACTATCTATGTCTCCACATTACTTGTTGAATAGTCTAACCCTTCCTCATTGAATGATGTTGGCATGTTTGTCAAAAATCACTTAAAATCATGGATATATGGATTTACTTTGGAGCACTCAATTCTACTTCATTGGTCTATATATTGCTATATTTCTGGCTGGTTTCCTATGATTTCATGCTTCAGCCCTCAGATTCTGAGCTTTACCTCCTGCTGGGTCACTTTGCCTCTCCCTACAGATAGCCTTTCTGGCAGAGTCCCTTGTAAAGATGTCTCCAAGCTGACTTTCTCCTTTAGAGTCACTTGGTTCATACCACAAAAGCAAATCATCAAGCATAACGATGTAACCCCCTTTTGGACTCTCTTGCTATTATTCCTTCTCTCTCTCTCTCTCTCTCTCTCTCTCTCTCTCTCTCTGTCCTTTCTTTTCTTCCTAAGACCATCAATGTAGAATCTTGACTTCTCAGTAAATATCATATACTCATGTTCTGTCTCATACACTGTAAGGGACGCATATCAAGTCGTTAGAACAGTCTTTTCTAAGTCCCTCTCAGTTGACATAAGGTATAAGGAAAGCACCCACCCTAATTGGGGCAAGGTGGAAAAGTGGCAGAGCACACACCACAGCATATCAATAACAACTCTCTACACAAAAATTCTCACTTGCTCACTCGCTCTCTCACTCTGCACCTTTTTAAATATCTTCAAGAATGCTTATAAGATATGGAGTATGGGCCAATTTCTAGAAATCTCTATTTAAGTCTTGCATAGAAAGGCTCTACTTTAGAACTGGAGGAATTATTCTCAGCCTTTGGGGGCCTCAACAAAAGCAGAGATATCAAGAGTCTCATTTTAGCCACCCTCCATAAATGAGAGAATGAATAAATGGATAGATAAATGTTAGTCTCCTTCTCCCACTCCCTGCTACCTTTTAATTTAATTCATTGACCAGCTCCATGCAGCCAAAGTTAATTAATACTGAACAACAATCTACTGTGGCAATTTGAGGGATCAAATCCCCATAACTATAATATTAAAAAATTCATTAGTATAATCTCTTGGTATCTGTTAAGCATATAATTTTAAAGAGTTGAATGGATTTCTGATTTCATGATGATAAAAATATTTCTGTCTCTTTTCTTTAAAAAAATCATGCAAAACTGATTAGAAGAATAAAAAGCAGCAGTATAAACTCCATCTTTAATGAAACTAGATGATCATTTCCAAAGATGATCCTTAACAGTTCCTCCCCCCTTCATATTTTCATGCTGCTTCTCACATCAATAGTTATTTATTTATTTTCTCTTTGAATTGGGCTGGGCTTCTATCTGTCCTTGACTAATAGAATATTACAAAAGTGATATCCTTGCAAGACAAATGCAGGCCTTAAGGGTACTAGCAGTAGCCACTTCCCTTCTTTTAGAAATAAAGTATCATCCAATGAGAGTCCAAGCCAAATGGAAATCCCACAAGGAGATGAAACAAAGGCACTCTAGGTGAAGTATCAGTTGCCAGCCATGTAATGCCCATCTTGGGCATTCCAGTTCATATGAGCTCCCAGAGGACTGCAGTCTCAAATGACATCTCACAGAGACCTTGGGAAATAACAATGTAGTCATTATGTAAAATAACGATGTTGTATGGTGGTTTGTTATATTACAATAGATAATCATAACAGTAGGATAGATCTGGACCCCCAAACCATAGTATTTAGAGGTGGGAATTTATATATAAGTTTCTACAAAGGGTGATTTGCAAGAGGTTGCCACTAGGAAAAGGAATAGGGCAAGGTGAGGTAAGGAACTAATATTTTTCACTAAAGCCATTTTATCATTATTGCGCATTTAAAAAACTTATCATATGTATTGCTTTGATTTAAATATATATTTTTTAAAAGAGCTGAATAGATCTATGTATTGGAATTTTTTCCTAAAGCTATGCAGGGAATAAGATGAATGTTAATTTTGTCAAAGATTAAATTTCCCTATAACATAAAGATGCTCTCTGACCTTCCTACATTAAACTTCTATGCAATTTGCACTACTATGTAACAAATCCATTTTTAGCTGGGTTACTATCTTTAAACAGCTTTCTGTGCTACTGTATTTTATTACATTATTGTATATAAATGAGCATAAATGGAAATGAGAATCTCCTAAATATAAACCAACTGAGGAAAAGATCATCAGACATGACCAAAGTTATGAGTCTTAACTTCATTCAATATACATTAAGGTTAGATGACCAACCAAAAGTTCACTTGTGAATTTAAATTTCTACTTAACAATAGGTAGAGAAGTCTAGCCATGTTAGCTATTAGAGATTCTGTCTAAAAGATAAAATAAATTTATCAAATGAGTAATATTTTAGCTTTCTAAGAACAAGTCCTCACTTATGGCATACAAACACCAACTGGCTGCTTTTGTATATTGGACTCTTACAATTATGTAGAAAACTGGCCACAAAAAACTAGAGGCTATTCAGTGTTAAGTGGAGACTGAGTGCTCAAAGCGGAATTTAAAATCCAATCTTGCCTCAGGTCACTAAAACTCTAGGCATATTTCTATGTTCCTTTTAATTATGTATTTCTGAATGGATAAACAAGAAACCTAGAGACCTTCCCTACCAAATACAACTCAACAGCAGGTGTACTCTATCCATCACTGACAAACTCATATCTATACACATATGATATATGATACTGACACATACAGAGCATTTCAAAAGTCTTATAGGACAGGAATCTCACATTAGACTTAAGTTATTTATTTTCCTTCTTTCCAAGTAAAGACCAAGTCAAATGGTGCTGGGTTTCGTGGTTGCTAAGCATTTTATATAATTATCTGCCATCACATTTTACTTATGCACATGGATGCATGCATACACACACATGCACACCACGTGTGGAAAAGCCTGTCATTAAAAATGTAACCACTAAGGTACTATTGCTCACTTTTATGAACTCCAGATCACCCTCATACTTTTACAACTTCCGACCTATAATTTTTATGTAAAGATCGCTTTTGAGCAGAGGTTCTAATAGAATAGGAGATCCGGCTATCATTTTATCAAGAGGCTCTGAACCTGGTGTATTCATGTGTGGGGGTACCTGCATATGTGTACATATTATTCTACAGCAAGCCATAGCATTCACTGGGTTCTTAGAGGTCTTATTCTGCCTTGAGATGGGTAACATTTGAGAAATCTAAGGCCCAATGAGGAACAGTAATTTCTCCAGCTCCATCATGGCTGAACTAAGACAAAAGCTCATTTTGCCTTCTTTCCATAGCACCATGGATCCCAGCCCCAAATCCATAAGCTTTCTTTATGCTTGGTGGCATGGCACATACCCAAAATGTTGTTCAATTTTTTACTGATGAGAATGAAGGGCGTAACATTTTAATATAACCTAAGAGTAGAAATTCAGTGATGTGTAACTTTCTTCCACTAAGGCACTCTCTTTTCCCAGATTGGCAGAGGTCTCCCTCATCCATTACTATAAACAGTTCCCTTTGTGAGAGATGGAAAACATTCTTGAATGCTGATGTGCACTTACATATCAGACCTTTTCGAACAGCAGTAGAATCACTACTGGTCCCCATCTGCTTTCAAATCTTCTCATACCTCAATTTAAATCCTGACTACATAATTACTTCTCAACTTTTCATGATCTCTGCCTATTCAATATTGACTTCTTGGCAGGAACTTGCATCAAAGATCTTTAATTCTGAGCCTGCAGGTTGTTGGAGTTTGATCATACTGCTCCAGCTCAGAGTATTAAATGTTATAATCCAAACAGTTCTCAAGAGGCCAACATGTACATTTGAGGTGAACATAATTTTTGGTCTTTGCTAGTCAGAGCTTATTTAGGCCACGTAAGCTAAATATGATGGGCTGCATACCTATTCCAAAAGCACTGCCATCTAACCTCTGTAGCTGCTAGCACTTACTCTAAAAGATACAGTTAGGGCATATCCAAAAGCACAGCTCAATTCAGTGATTCTGCACAACAAAGCCAAATGAATCTCTTCAAAAAGAAAAAGATTTTTCAAATTCTTTTGGATTTCCATAAAGTAATGAGTTTCTTGTACAATATTTATTGCTGCGGGCTTTGCTTTGTATTTTTAACTCTCTTTGTTTCATGACATGCCATAATTATATGCTCAAGCCATAGTCTAAATTTATCTTATTGTAGTTTTCTGGTAAAATACTATGCACTATGTGCAACATTTATATTTATAAAATCTATGATGGAGGCAAAAAGAAGTTTGTTTAGACCTTTAAATTGGGATGTGCGGAAGAGAAGGGAAGGAAGAAGCAAATTTCGGGAGAATTCTGTGTCAAAGGGTACGTGTTAAATGCGCTCATGGATGTCAGTGCGTGAGATGATAGGATAATAATTCATTACCATCTCTTTTGTGCTGGTGTCATGGAGTCAGAGACCCCTGTTTCTCTCCCTGGCCCTGCCACTAACTAGCTGCCTGACGGCTGAAGTTTGAAAGACTCATTTGTGAAATAAGGCTGGACTACATGATGCTGAAGGCACTTTCTAGAATTCTAAAATTCTACAGTGCTCAGCAGAGAAGGGGATGGGAAATGTTTTCACAAGGAGGAAAAAAGCACATGCCTCAGCTGTAGCAGCCTTCTGGGACCATTATCTGTGAAAATATCTGCATTATTTTGAAAAAAGATAAAAG
Source organism: Heterocephalus glaber (assembly GCF_000247695.1). The sequence goes on from NW_004624808.1 coordinate 8,876,065, forward strand.
TATTTTAAGGAATTGTGACTGTCACAAGATACATACATAGCATGACTTTTATATTTATTGGTCCCTTTAATAACCACGGTATCTTTGTACATAAATGAATAACAAAGAAAAAACTGCCCTGCAAGATACTTACGTTTCTTAAAGCAACAATAATTAAAACAGTATGATATCAGAATTGGAACAGAGTAGCATATCAACCAGTCAAGAAAGAAGGCACAGAAATAGCCCCTGATACACATACACATTTAGTAGATGATAAAAATATTTCAAATCCGTGGGGGAAGGGAAGATGATGAAGCAATTGTTAGCTGTTTGGGGCTAAATTAGGTCAACTTGAGTTCCAGATGAATTTAAAAAGTTAAATGTAAAAGTTAAAGTCACAACAACTAGGAGAAAATACCATCTCAATGTAAAAAAGACATTCTAGGCCTAGTACCTAGGCTAAGAAGCTAACAATAAAAGATTTGACTATATTATATTAAAATACTCTACATTTAAAAACAATGTTATACATAAAATTACAAAATAAGCAACAACTTTAGAGAAAAATTACACCATTTATGAAAAGATTAATATCTCAAACCTAGAAAATTCTTAAATTCAATAATAATAGTGGACAAACATCCCAATAAAAAAAGCAAATGACATGAACAATCTACAAAAAATACAGATTTCTAGCAAATATGAGGAAAACATGTACTGACTCATTATTAATCAGAGAGATGCAAATTAAAATAATGCCATAAACAAAATTTAAAGGCAAACAATAAATTCAGAGAAAGTATTTGCTCAAAAATAAACCATGTTTGGGCCGGGTATTTAGCTCAGTGGTTCTGCTGCCTGCCTCACAAGCACAAGGTCCTGAGTTTGATCCCGGCTACCAAAAAAAAAAGAAAGAAAGAAAAAGAAACCATGCTTTTACAACAGAAATACCTAGAATCAGTGTAGGCCATTAATTCCACAAACATATATTAAACAACAGTTACCTATTAAGCATTGCATTAAGTAGTAATTGCTGGGGAAATAGACATGGTTGTTGTCCCAGAAGTGTTTGTATAGAGATGCAGAGAGACAAGTGATTAGAGGGTTTCAGGGTTGGGGGTGTGATCCTGTGGTAAAGCACTTGCCTAGCATGGACAGGCCTTGTATTCCATCCTCAGCACGTAGAGAGGGGGAGAAGGAGAGAGAGAGAGAGACAGAGATACAGAAACAGAGACACAGAGACAGAGAGAGAGAGAAAAGGAGGGTGGGGAGGTATGAATTGGTGGCTCTTTTTGTGAAGCAATTTGGCATAATGCATTAAGCATAGTAGAAACAGACATGTCCTTTATCCCCACCATTCTACTTCCGAGGTTTTCTCCTTGGGAAATTATCAGAGAGGTGTAAAATTAACAATAATAGTAAATACTTTATGAGTGCTTTTCAAGTCCTGTTCTAAGAGCTTTCCGTGCTTTGACTCATTAATCCTCTCAATTTTCAGAGAGTGGTTCTGTACTATTTTGTCTGCATTTATATATGAGGACTTGAAGGCACATAGAAGTTAACTCATTGGGTGAACTTTTACAGAGCTTATAAGAGAGCCAGCCCTTGCTCTTCACTCCTGTCATGATGTCTGTGAAAGGATGCTACATGCATCACGATTCGCATTTCTAAACAAGTGTAAAACATCTAAACATATGCCAATAGGGGATAAGTTCAGTAAGCCCAATGGAATACTATACTGACAGCAACAACCAAGAGCAAGATACTATTCTCTGACCAGAGAAAATGATTTCAATATATTGCTATGTGGAAAAAAACAGTGCAAAATACTAAGGGGGATGCCCTCTGAGTGAAGAGGTTCTGGATGATTTCTTCTTTTATCTTTGAGCTCTGTAATATCTACTTTTTACATAAATAACTTGTATTATCTTTATCATAATAAATTTATCAGAACTATATATTTTACTTTAAAACCCATTTAAGAAAATTGACTGTTTAAAGTGTTTCAGTAGCAAACTCAAGTTTTACCTTGATACATGCACTGTTGCCTCTCCCCATTCTCCTAACCTCTGGTCCTTTCTCAAGATTCCACTCAGGCTCCCAGCTCTGGGAAACCTTCGAAAACCACCAGCATTCCCACGCTGACCCCACTGTGCTCCCACAAGAGCCTCAGCATGCCTGCAGCATTCCCCTTGTCTGTGTCACTCGTTAATCCATCTGTAGCTGCATCACCAGTCCCGAGCAATGGCACAGGCAATGCTCACTGGAGCCCTTGCAAGGTGCCTGGCCTGTGGTAAGTACTAAATATTTGTAAAGTCAGTGGAAAACATTTTGGGAGGAGGAGGGGGAGGGAAGGAGGAGAAGGAGGCAGGAGGAGAAGAAGGAGGAGGAGGAAGAGGAGAAGAAGAAGGAGAAGAAGAAACTAGTTTTCTAACAGTCCAAAATGTTAATTTCCTAAGTTTGCTTGGGAATTGAGTTTGAAACTAAGCGGTATAAAACTCACCAGCATAAGGCAGCCGGTGTTAGTCGCTTTGACAGTCTGGGTATCCAATGCCTATAAGCAACCACTTTTGTCGCTCTTGTCCTCCTTTCCCTTTCTACATCTGCCTTCATCACACCACATCGTCCACCAAGCTGTGAGCTTCCGGAAAGGAGGATCCACATCATTTCCATATCTGTGTCTGACACAGTGCCTGAGGCCTTCTGGCAGATCTCCTTTAATGACAAAACTTTCCTTAGCCAGTGATTGGAGCAAAAAGCCTGAAGTTCTTTGAAATGAAGCGATGTGACCAGCAGGAGAATTTGCTATGCCCCTTGCTGCCTGCTCTGTCAGTATCGAGGAACCACCATGCACATTTACACTATAAATTATTTTCCCTCTTTCCAAAGGCAAACACAGAATCTCCACTGCTAGTGCTGGCATCACAACTTGTTGTGGGGAATAGAGGTTGGGTAGAGGTAGGGGCATGGAAAAATGCCTTAAATTTTATATTAGGGCCAGGCTACAAGAACTAATTGGAAAAGTTATTGCTTTTCTCAGAATTCAAAGCAAAAGTATGTAAGGAAAAACAGTATGCTTACAAAAATCCGAGAAGAACAGGCTGAAAAGCAAACCCTTAAGAGAACCCAATGCTTTAAGTTTATATTTTTTCTCCCAATATTGGTTCACCTCATAGCAGGCTTCTGAACCTCTGCAGTTATGCCCCATCTTTCATCACTCAATATGGCCAAGAGAGAGCACCCTCCCTGCTGGTAGAGCAGGGTCTGCCGTATCCAGATCTCTGCTCTCCCCAGCTGCACATTCCTCCCCTGCAAACCATGCACCTGAAGAGGCCAGTTGCTTGCAGTGTGTAAGTTTTCTGACCTCAGGCAGTCTGGCTTCTTTATAGCCACAGATCTGTGCTGATTTGCATCCCTGAATACTTCACTTTCCAGCTCTTCTGATGATGGCCAAGACCCAAAACAGAACTTTCCCAATACCACAAGTGCAGTTAGATCAGTGTCCCATATGACTCAAAGGGAACTGGAAACTTCATCAGAGAGGTAGCTTGTGACATTTCCAACCTCATTTCCAATCATCATTCCCTAGGTCCATAAACACTTCATATACCCCGTGCGGACAGCATTCCAAGAGAAACTGGATAAGAATCTGCTTGAGGCAGTATATTTCATCTACAGACATTTTTTTGAAGGCTCACCTGTGGAGAGCTGAAATATGACTGGGAAGTTGGCCAGCCATAACATGATATAAACACCCAAAGAACTAAAGAAAGCCTTTTACTGGACGATCAGTGTTTCCATTAGGTTAGAACCCAATAGAATATATTCCAATATAGAATAATTACAAAGGACAGTTATAAGTGTGCAGAGGCAAAGAGGCCCAGGTCTGAGGTCCAATAGACCCAAGTTCAAAGCACAACTTGTTGGATTATTTCAACCTCAGTTTCCTTATCTGAATCATAGAGCTAAACATATGCTTTTCATTAAGGTTGCAATGATTAAATGCAATAATACAGATAAATGCACATAGCACAGAAGCTGGTACAAAGTGTCCCAAAATGTTAATTGTATATATTGTTATTCTCTTGACAAAGATTGGTTCGTCAGTATTCATGTTCTCCTCTTTTTTTCCTGAGCACTTAACACAGTTCATTTCACAACTGACCTAGTAATTAATAATGATCATGTGTAGCTGATAAAAAGGGAACAGTAGCTATGTTATGTACATGACTTCCAGGTCCGTCCCTTCAACATGAAATCCTCTATACTCTTTCCCCTTTCATTTGCTGAATGTTGATACCCAAGGTCCCTCAGTCCCTACACGATATTGAACACAGACCAGTAATTACTACTGTAGGTGATTACCAGAAATACCCATACATGACCATTACATAACCAATAAGGAGACTTCTACTGTGTTAAGGCACTGAATTTAAAGATTTGTTGGTTATAGCAGCCAGCATGATCCTAATACACTGCCCAAGTCACATAAGAGAAAATCCCAGAAGGTCCCTAAAGATCTTCTGTGATGTAGGAGACGTGGACAACCAGAGCCATTGTCCGTGGATCTTCCTCTTCCAGGACTCCTCCAACACTTGGCCCTGATCTTTCACGTGTGATGCTAATTAAAGACCATAGGACCAAATCTCTGTTGGCCTAGTCAAAGCCAGATCTCTTCCAAAGAATATTTTCGTGAAGAAAGGAGGAAATACAGTCCAATTTTGCTCAGTAGAATGGACAGAATGGACCAAAAGTAAGAGAGCCCTTTTTGTTGTTTCGGTAGTCCCAGCAAAGTAACTAAAAACACTCCATGCCTTCATCTCAGGGGGACATCAAGTTATAATATTTCACTTTGAAAGGGCTTTAATAGCTATATCAATACATATTCTTACTCAACAATATTTTTGTCTTTTTAGTACATTTTATTTTTTAGAGTGGCTTCACGTTCACAGCGTTTGAGTGGACAACATATTGATTCATTTTTTAAAAATACTTTATTGGAATTCTTTTGATAAAACCAGGAACTTGCAGAAAACAAAATAAATGTATGTGAACTCTGCTTAATAAAAAGTGTTTGAAACTTTCCAGCCAACTTTCTGCCCAGTAAGTTGACAGCTGTTCATGTAGGTTAATATAGGAATGATGTAAGCTCCCAGGATCTGCCCAGCATCAGCTAGGAGACATCCTGTCAGCAAAATCTGTGTCCATCAAGAAAGGGCTTGCTCTGCTCCTTTCTGAGGCACCCCAACAGTCACTCAAGGAAGGGGTGTATTCCAAGCCTTAGGTTTCCAGCCTAGGTTAGTGCAGAATTTCTGGTAGGGGCTCTGCCCCTGGCTGGGTTTCCAGAGTGGTCATGCTGTATTTAAGGATAACACACCGACCGACATCTCAAGTCTCCTGACTGGGGAACTTAGACAGAGAAACAGGAATATTAGTATGCGTTCCAGGCCATCAACCTCCCCCAGCCCAAGTATTAGGATTTGTGGCCCTCGGGCCAGCATATAGATTTATTGTATTCCCCCTGCCCACCCTGGACAACAGCAGCCTCCTCCACTACCAACATCCCACACCAAAGTGGTAGTACATTGTTACTATGGGTTTTTATGGTACTAGGGGTTGAACCCAGGGTCTTTACACTGAGCTATATCCCCAGCCCTTTTAATTTTTTTTATTTTTTATTTTGAGACAGAATGCCTCTAAATTGCTAAGTTTCGCAGGCTGGCCTTAAAATTGAAATCCTTCTGCCTCTGCCTCCCAGAGCACTAGTATTAAAGGTGTGTGCCACCACACCTGGCCAGTTTGTTACAATTGGTGAACCTATATGGACACATCACTAAAACTAAAAGTCTACAGTTTACATTTGGCATTACATTGCCTGGGTTTGGACAAATGCATAGTGACAAGTATCCACCACTGTAGCATCACAGAGTGTAATTACACTGCCCTAAGATCCTCTTGCACCACCTGTTCATCCCTTCACCCCTTCCCATGTCTCAGCTCCTGACAAACATGGACCTTCTTACTAACTCCTTAGTTTTGCATTTTTCAGAATGTCATATAGTTGGAATAGTACAGCATACAATCTTCTCAGAGTTTTCAGCCCCTATGTATAAATACCAAAGAGAACAATTACTGGATTGTATGTTAAGAGCATGTTCATTGTAGAAAGAAACTGGTAAATTGTCTTCCCAAGTGGCTACACTTGGGAATTTTGTGTCCACACCAGCAGTGAATGAAAGTTCCACATCCTTGGCAGTATTTGGTGTTGTTAGTGTTCTAGATTTTAGTCATTCTAATATGTATGTAGTGGTATCACATTGTTTGAAATTGCATTCTTCTGTTGACATATGTAGAGCATATTTTGGTATGCTTATTTACTATCTATATGTCTTCTTTTGTTGTAGTCAGAATTTGAAAAGGAATAGATTTAACACAGGAAGCATAATTCATAGGATTATTTTATAATATTCACCAAAAAAGTCAAATGCAGAGGAATACAAGAGATCTAACCACACACTAGAGACCCAAAGAGTCCAGCCAAGAGCCTAGATCCCACAGCAATGTCCTGTTCAAGTCCAGCTGAAGGCCTAGAGTCCAAGGCAATTTCCTCCATGAGTCCAGCCAGTGGCTTAGAGCCCACGGCAACGTCTCATGCTTGCCTGTATGGAGGATCTGCACCTGGAAGGCCCAAAGGCCAGTGATGGAAGCCAGAAAGCCTGCGCGGGGGTGGGGGGTGGTGTGCTGGTGGTGAGAGAATTGTTCCACTAGGCTGAGGAACATACACTGGAGCCATGAAGGGACACGGTGAAGATCAGAGCTCCCCTGATGAGAACAGCAGCCATTCCCAGCGACAGCGAGGCCCCGAGCTCCTGCTCCGATGAGAACAGCCAAGTTCGCATCGCAAAAAGACCAACAGCAAGCTTCTCCTAGAAAATCGACAGCCCAGGATCTTCCTCTCTAGTTCTCCTTTTATGCCATTGACAACAGTCCTCCCGAGGAGCTTCCACACCCAGACCACCCTAATTCAGTTTAGCTGGATGTTCCAGGTTGACCATGAGTTAATCTGCCACAATGAGGTACCTGTTAAAGTCGTTGGCCCCGTTTTTAGACAGGTTGTTTGTTTCTTTTTTTTTCTTTCTATATCCTTTTATTGGTACATTTTAGGTATACAATATAATGACATTGATCATTGGAAATTTGCAACTTTACGTAATCTCTTGGTTCTTATTTTTTCCCATTTCCCCTGCCTTCCCTTCAACCACTCCATCCTTCCCTATTTGCAGAGAATTTGTTTGCTTTTTTTCATTTTCTCATATTCATTCCATTCCCTTCTTTCCTTTCCCTACACCTCCCACTTCCTTCCTCTTTGCCTCTTTTCTTCCTATTTCACATTATCTATTATACCATTTAGTCCTTATTTACACTTTCAGTTTCTCACACCAGAGAAACTATTCGATATTTACACATGGGTGTCCTATTTATTTCACTTAAGAGTATCGCCTCAATGTGCATCCACTTAGCTATAAATGTCTCTAATTTCTCATTTTTGAT
>NW_004624808.1:8887524-8912773 GCF_000247695.1 Heterocephalus glaber
TATGTGATTTGTTTCTTTTCTCTAACTGCTTGTAGAATTTTGTTCTTCTGTTGTGTTTCTGGAATCTTAACAATTATATGCCTTTCTGTAGATTTTTTTTTAATCAAGGCTAGTTGGAGTCCTATGTGCCTCACTTGTTTGTATGTCAAGTTCTTTTCCCCTCCTTGGATAGTTTTCTGCCATCACTTCTGTGAATAGTTTTTTTATGTCATTTGTACTCTATCCTGTTTCTTCATTGATTCCAATCAATCCTATGTTATTCTTCTTTGCATCATCTAACAGCTGTTGGATTGATTCCTCGTGGTCCCTTACAATTTTAAAGAAATTTTTCTTTTCCAGGTCACTAATTGCAATCTTATCTTTTATTTTTGAAATTCTGACTTCACATTGGCTCATTCTGCTGCATAGACTTTCAATGAAGTTTTAATTTCCTGGAAATCTGTTTGCATCTGTTTTATGGATTCCATTTGTTTCCTATGTTGAGATTCCATCATGTTCCTCAGCTCCTCTGTTTTTTTATCTGTATTCTCTCTAGATTTATTAATCATGTCTTGCACTATTGGCAAAATCTGTGCTGTTATGTGAGAAATTATTTCTGATTTCATTTTTTCCAGATCCTTTTTTGTTGCTAGTTCAGGGACTCCTGGTGGTTGAGTATCAGAGTATTCCATCTCCTTTCCCTTTGGGGTTGCTGTGGGTGATCTGGGAGTCTTGTTCTGAGGCTTGTTTATGTGTCTTCTCATTTCAACTGGGGTTGGGGCACTGGTGGCACCTGTGCAGCTCATCTCCTCTGTGCTAGGAGCTGTGGCACGTCTACCTGGAAGCCTCCTCTGCGCTGGGAGCTATGGTTCCTTGACCTGGAAGCCTCCTCTGTGCTGGGAGCTGTGGCACACCTACCCAGAAGCCTCCTCTGACGGTTGTTTGTTTCCTATTCCTGAAACTTGCACAGTTTTCATTGACTTTCCCTATTAATGATCCAATGAAATTAATCTAAAATCATTTATTAAACAAGTCCTACATGTTTTCCTGGTCCTATGAGAAACTAATGACTTTCCCCAAATTTATAATCTAGCTGATAACCATGGGATTTTAAAAACTAATAATTACATTGGATTGTCGATGCCAATGTATACATATCGAGGAAAGGGAGTGACTGAAACCTTTAAATCCCCATCCACTGTGAATCATCTATGTTTTCTGAAGAAGTTATCCAAATTCACTTAAATAAGGAGCCCTTAATAGCTCAGTATGAAAATCCATCAATGAAAGAAAATTCTAGAACCTGGGGAATTTCAAAATGGCACCTAGTATTGTGATGATATAGCAGAGAGCAGCTGGGGAAGGAAATGGAACTTGGGCTAAACTCAAAAGACATTCAAGAGCTGACCAAGCAGAGAGACCACATATATAGACATACATAGTAATTCGAAGAAGAACTGGTGGCTGAATTATCAAAATAATTATGGTAGTGGACACCTTGTTTCTAATACTCTTCTTTTCCTACATTCATCCAGTAATAATGATAATGCCTAAATAATGAGAATTCACTCTTTGACAAGCACTTGCTAAACACTTCCCTCCCAATATCTAATTTCACCTTCACTATTACCCTATGAGTAAAGGCTTAGTGACTCTATTCCACAGATAAGGAAATAGATTCAAAGAGGCTGAGTTAATGGCCCAAATTCTCATAGCTAGGAGGTAGCAGAGGCAGAATTCAAATTTGGCCCTTTGCTCTTAATTGCCAACCTACACTACCAACAATTTGGAAAGATAGTTATAACATTTCCAAGGTAAGATGTTAAGATAATACCCAAATGTAGGAAATTCTCTTCTTCCTGAAGGGGCAAATTATAACAAAAATACTCCACTGTCAGGAGATTTGCATCCAAATGCTGGATCATCACTAATTCCCTGTGTCCTTACGCAATTATTTTAGTTCTCTGAACCTCTGTTTCCTCATCTGGACTGCTATATTCCTCATAGAGCTGTTGTGAAGGCAAGGGATGCTATAAATTTAAATAATTTTGACCTCTCCCAATACAGTATAACATAATTACTTTTCTTGTTATAGCTATTTTTGCCCTTGTGGGGTTAAAATCAAATCTAAAAATTTGCTAAGGTTATTATAAAGATCACAGGATGACTTTAGCCAAGAAAGCACAAACTCCAAACTGAAAAGGCAGTCCTATGTTTTGCAAACTACTACAAAATAATATGTACATGCTACTTGAAAATATGGCACAATGGCATATTAAATATTTTGACCTGAAAGAATTTGAGAATTCGCAGGTGTAGGAAGAAATCTCTGACCTTTGGCCTGCTTCTACAGCAGGCCATGTGACTTCATGTGAGAGGTGCCCTTGTTATTCCCCAAAGAAAGGATTAAGTATGCTTATCTTCCAAAGTGGAGGAACATGGGGAGGAATTTGAATGAAGAGGCCTTCATCAATTTCCCTCAGTTCCTACTCTTAGTTCCATATCCTTTTGTGCTATCACACTTTTCCACAATTTTTCACTTCTTGTCAAATCTGGGTGTAAAATACCTCAATTTAACCACTTTTAGTGGTTTTCATTTCTTTATGAAAGTCTCATGTCATGTAAAATTTGTATTAAGTAAATTTGTATGCTTTTCTCTTGTTAATCTGTTCTTTTACTACATGTGCACTAGCTGTAAATTTATAAGGGTAGAAAGGAAAGAAATTCTTCCTACTGTACATAATAATAATGAGCAACATTTATAGGGTTCTTACTATGTACCCTTCATTGCTCATTCTTACAACTGGCCCATGAGATGGATCACAGACTTTTGTCCAGTAGTATTTGCTTGTTTTGTTTTGACTTGCTTTTTGGCCATGCAGTAACTCAACATTATTTGCTTTATGGAAAATTCTACCATAGTATGAGTCTTTCTTCAAGGCAGAGTCCTACCTCCACTACAAAAGCCAGACCTCACACACTCTTTTCCCAGGACAAGGGCATAAGCAAGTGCCCTAAACTCAGCTAATCGTATAATTCTACTGAGGTCTTGGGCTCTGAAATGAGGGCTGCCTTCCAGCAGCAGGAATGTCAACTAATCAGGGGCAATGGTACCAACAGTGGCTTCCAAAGTCTAGTGTCAAACATCGCCCTGCTTAGTTTCTGCCATTTTCTGAACTCATCTTGCCAGCCTTCCTAGTGTGCTTTCAGGAACCTTTGTCTTGCTTATAATAACTAATTTGTTGTTGTTGTTTTAACTAAGAAACATGGCTGACAAAAATGGGTACTATTATTGAACACATAAGTTAGAAAAGAGAACAGCAGTTAAGTAATAACGGAGTTAGAATTTAAACCCTGACAAAATGACATGACAGATGTTACTCTAAGAAAAAGAAAATTTAGAGACCATTCAACTAGGGTATTATTGCAAGTAGATAAATAAGTAGATAAAGTTTGCATGTGTGCACATACACACACACACACACACACACACACACAAAATACGACCACCTCCCTGTAGGGTTGCTGGTATGATTAGTGAGTTAATAATGTAAGGCACTTAGGACAATGGCTGGGACAACGTCAGTGTTATTATTATATGACTGACGTATTTTGGGCTGCTGATCAAACCTTTAAATCCCCATCCACTGCGAATCATCTATGTTTTCTGAAGAAGTTATCAAAATTCACTTAAATAAGGAGCCCTTAATAGCTCAGTATGAAAATCCATCAATCAAAGAAAATTCTAGAACCTGGGGAATTTCAAAATGGCACCTAGCATAGTCCAGAATGTGATTAAGGAAGATAATTCTTTTACCTAGATTATTTCTTTTTAAATGAAAAAAAGCCGCAGATATCTGAGTTGCTGTCAAATGACAAAGAAAGAATTCCAATTTAGAAAAAGGAATGAGAATGCTACCAGAAGAGACCTGGAGTACTTCCTTTATCCAGCTACACCAATTCACAGAGGCCAGGAATGAGAAAAGTCACAGAATTCAGCCCAGATATACTGGGCAGCAATAAGGTACATAGAAAGAGGAACTAGCATTACTGATGCAACTTCTATATGTAAAGCACTTTACACACATTGCCTCATTTAATCCTCGCAACAAACTTTGGAAATGCATACTGTAATTCCAATTTCACAGATGATAAAAACCGAACTTCAGAGAAGATAAATGACAAGATTGTGAAGTGGCAGAGGTGTGATTTGAATCTAAGTCTGTCTCACTTCAAAGCATATTCTAAAACTCTAACATAAGCAAAGGAGTTATCTGGGGGAAGCATGAGGTACACAGCTCCAGAGAGGGGAAGAAGAAATCAGAACACGATAGAACCTAACACAAATACAGCACCAAGGACTGCCTCAAGGCACTTTTTACATATATCATCTCATGCTAGCAATCTGCTGGGCTGACGTTCAGTGGTAAAATGTTTCAGGGAATTGTTCCCTGATATTTAATTAATTCTAAAGTGACTTTCACTAGTTGAAAAGTAAAATCTTTAAACATCTAGGCTGAACATGGTGGTTCACGCATGCAATCCTAGCACTCAGGAGGCCGAAGCAAAATCATCATAAGTCCAAAGCCAGCATGGGCTATGTAGTAGGACCCTGTCTCGAGAAACCAAAAAACAAATCAAATCAAATGAAACCAAACCAAAAGAAAACAAAAATAACTATGTTACACTGTTCAATTATTAGTTGCAACCATTGTAAGCCATGGAATAAACATGATACACCTTCCAAGAGCATCTCTTTTCCTTAAAGATTGTCAAGGAAATGTTAAATAACTTGTCTGGCAATATAAAATAGTTTCAAAAGCCAAAATAAATATAAGCTTATCATGGAGAAGTATATAAAAGCCCATGATATTTTAAGATAAAAACAGAATCCTAAAATAATTCCAGCTTGTGACAGTCTGCTTTAGGGAGGCTGGAAAATTCACTCCCCTGTGGTGTGGGATACTTGAAGAGGAAGAATTACATCCTAAATAGGGTTATTTGATCTTGTCCGAAAGTTTCACCAAATTCTTGTGTGTGTTTCAATATGTTACGATTTTAGCTAAAACAAAACAATAGTCTTTCAAGTTAGCTGCAGCTCAGAGATCTGGATTGATTACATTAGACTTTCATTCAAAATTGGAAAGAAATTTAGTAAATAAACTATACTTGCTTAAGCAATACCTGCCAAATCTGACACTCCTGACACTGGTAATAATCAGAGCAGAACAGCCATCATTTACATCCCGGCTAACATCACGGCCATCTGAAGGGATGTATTATTATCTACAAAGGGTTGCTTGCTGTCAAATCTTACAACAGTAAACAAAAGGAACTGGTTCAGTGACATGATCTTAGAGAGAAACCCCACGAACTTAGGTTCTAATTATTTTTCTCACATTGCTAATTGTGTGTAACTAATATTAGAACTTTCTTTTTTCTGCATCAAGTGAACTACTGTTGTATCAGCCAACTAATAAACACTAAGAAGAGGTTAGATTTTATCTGAAACACAATTGTTTTAAACTCACATATCTAAATACTCCAACAAAGCGTACGTTTAACTGTATGCATAAATCTTTACTTAGGAATCCTGTCACTCTTAACAACTGCTTGGCCACAATTTCTATGTACTACATTAATCGGTGCGTTTTATTGCTCTTTGCCATCCCTAAAAGGAGCCATAGTCTCACAGCCTTACCCTTAATGTAGTGAGCTTAAGGCCCTCAGTCTCTGCTGTAAGTTATACACTTCACAATGTTCCTTCTGCAGTCTGCCTTCTATGGATCATCAAAAATCAGCCTCATTTCCTTTCGTTTGGATGATATTAAGCCACAAAGCAGTTGTCGACTGCCCTGTGCTGGGCTCCTTTCTCTGGGCAGTCTGGCTCTCAGAATAATGGGACAATCACAAGCAGCCCTCATTTGGCTCCCCTGCTTACAATGAGGATTCAAAAGCAAACAATGAGCTAACCTAGTCTAGTCCAGGACCTTTCTATACTTTGAAATGTGGGGCTTTCGCTGTCCAGTAAACCTCAGCACATGAGTTTTCAGTTTTCTAATCTGGGTTCTGCTCTATTTGTCCACAAGAATGTGCTATTTATCTTTCCTTTAGATGCTACTGCTAAAATATTGCTATAATTTTAAATAGAAAAAATTAGATTATGAAGTTGCTTCTGCACTGGCAGTGTAATTATGTGAAAATTATGTATGCATATTGACAGGGACTAAAAGGGGATGAGGAAAAATGAAAACAACTTGATTTGCAGGGGGTGGCGGGACTATGAATGAGGGCTTGTTTTTCCCTCTCCTTTGGAGTTTTATTAACATTCTCAGAGGCTGTAGAAAAAATACTGTTAAAAATTTGTAACTTTCTGCAAATAAAATGACGATCATCTTCTGTTCATTTAGTGCTTTCCTTACCTGGACAACGTTCCCTTTTTCACATCATCGGAAAGAACAGATTTCACCATAATTTAGGGAGTCTGTGCCAAGAAAATCAATAAAGACATATTTGTACAGAGCCTAGAGTGAGCTGGATTTATCCAGGAATGTGTTGAGTTAATTGAAAAGGTTTTGGTTAAAGTTAGCCAGTTGGAGATCACAGCATTGTAGACAACACATACTGTGAGTATGAACTTCGTACAACCTTTCAAATACCTTTGGGAAGGCAGGAAATTGAAATATTGTGCTATATTGGCAACTAAATGGTCATTTATCATCCATGCTAAGTTTGGAGCTGGAGAGAGTGATTTGGAAACTCTCGAAGGATCTTTATTAACAATTTCAAAGTTAGATGGATATATGTAGATTTTCACAGCATATTTGGGGAAGAGTAAGAGATAACATCTGCGTATACTATTAACATGGCCTCTCTAATAACAACTTCGGACTGTATTCCCACCCACAAAAGCTGCATTAAAATACATTAAGATCGAGACACCAACTGACAAAAGCAAGGAAATTCACAGTTAAAGGGGAAACGTGCCATATGTTCTTCAATACCTAAGAGCAACGGGGTGCATTTGGAAAGTCATTAAAGCGGCACCCAGTTGTGCCTAGGTATTGGAGAACATATGGAATCTTTTCCTCAGCAAGTGTAATTTTCTCTGCTCTCACTGAATGCATGTATCAATCTTCACTTTTTGGTAATATAGGTTTTTGTTTGTTTAATTACCATAGCATGTAAAATAAATAACTCTTAGTTTCAAAAATCAACATAGTCACACAATGGAAACTGGTTTTTATCCATTACTATCTGATGGCTCTTATTTAGTTGTTCATCTTTCCCAAGGTGCCTGCAACATCCTCCAGTTCCAGCTATCCCTACCCCTTAAGGAGTACTGCTTTTCCCTTCCCCACTCAAGGGTGCAGTCACCCATGCTACCCAACAGTTGCATCTTTCCCCAGCACTTCAATGAGTCTGCCAGCTAAGTCAGAGTTCCAAGACAAAGAACCCATTCGTCTGGACATTTACTAGTAAAGTTTTTTTCTTTAAGTAAGGATTTCAAGGAATTTTTTCAGGGGTGATACTAGGGATTGAACCCAGGGTGAAAAGTTGCCCAGCCTGTCCTCGAACTTGTGATCTTCCTGTTTCAGCCTGTGGGCAGCTGAGATTGTAGAAATGCACCACTACTCCCAGAGATTTTAACTTCTTATTTGGACAAAAGTAACAGCCGGTATGATACAAAGAAGTGTTTATCAATATAACCAAGTCTTCTTTTGTGACATGTTTTCATTTATTTACTTATTCGGTCATTCAGTTGTTGAGAAAAATGCTGCCCTGGATCCTGCCCCTACTTGTTCACTGTCTATAGGAGTAGACAGAACAGCAAGCAGGCCGATACCATCCCATGTGATGAAGGTTCCTACAAAGGGGGCCGATGAAGCACTGAGGAGGGGCACCTAGCCCACAGTAGGGGTTCTGAATGAAAACCTGAGAGTGTGCAACTCCATGCCACATCAGTCTCACAGCTGGATTCATCCAATGTAGTCCACTTCTACTGAACACCTATGACACACCAGGCCCTAGGGTAGGCCCTGGGAATATAGACAATGTCCCTGCAGCTTCAAACAGTGAAGTGATAGGAAGAGTTCAGGCCAAGCACTGAAAATAAAGAGGAAAGAAGAGAGAGAAATGGATCCAGATTGTGCATGGCATGCTTTAAACTGTAGCAGTGGGGGAACCAGAGAAAGCTTACAATCTGGAGTGTGATGTGATCAGTGTTTTAGAACCATCATTTCGTCACTGTCAAAGAAGAGACATTGGGAGGGGTCAAGAGAGTTAGGGAGCCCAGTCAGGACCCTGTTGAAAGATATTTAGGATCTCAACAAGGAGAGCTGGGATGGCAGAGTATGGAAAAATGCAAATAACACTTTGAAGATACAGAACATGACGATTGATTGGATATAGGGATTGGAAAGACATGAATACATCTTTAGGATGTGGAATCCACACCAACTCTCTGAATATTAGAGGAGAACTTGGAGATTATCCAGTTATGTGCTCCATCAGGAACCTGGAGGCCCAGAAGTAAACTGACTTGGATCAAGTTGACCAATCAATTTATTTTGTGCTGTCTACGGTTTTAGGACTAAGATTTTCTACCTCACAGTAAAGTGGTTTTGCATTAAATATAACTTAACATCCAAATTTATATAAAGTATTTATTATACTTTCAAGCCTTCAAAGCTGAAAACTAATCTCAAAATTAGTTAAACTCTCCCCATACTTTTTCTGCTTTCTACATCCACCACGTTTGATCTGAATTCTCTGCTCCTCTACTGCTGCTTTTAGGCTATGAAAAGACACAAGTAACAAAGCATGGCACTGATGACCGCATGATACTGTGACTATGACATACAAATGCTTTATGTAGATACTTATTTTGTTGTTAAAATTTGATCAGGAGTGTAGCACAGAAATATCACAAGGTGCATAGTAATGAATGGAAAATCATTTTCCCCCTGGGGCTTAGTTACCAGCTTGTAAAATAAAGAAAATAAGATTTATTGACTATAGGGGTAAATAATGTTTGATGGCAATGAACTCTGAAATGCAGCAAATCCAAAAATGTTTGTGATCAATCATGTCTTCCATAAGTATAAAGTAGTAATATTATTTTCCCCTGCCCTTGAACACTACTAGTGGTTTCTAGATCATTAGTGACAAGATAAATTTAGAACAAACTAGTGTTATAAATTCACAATAATTTGAGTCTACATATTTCTTTCCAGTCATAGTTTGGACACTGCTTCCTCAAACAGGTCCTAAGGGGTTTCTTTACATGCCCAGGCAACTTAGCAAAACCCTGTCTCCAAATACAAGTAAAAAAAAGGTTTGGGGATGTAGCTCAGTGTGAAGGCCTTGGGTATAATCCACAGTACTGAAAAGAAATGTGGTCAATAATTGCAGAAAAAGATGCATTTGTATGTGATGGTATAATGTTTATAAAAACATTGAAATAGCACATATTTCATTCTCCATAGGCATTTTTCTCTCCCACTGGACCAATGTTATTCATTCTTTAGGGTGAGAGACGTGCAGGGTGAGGTAGAGGTGGTGCTTCTGGTACAACTCAGAACAAAGAAGTCATTGCTCAGCTTGGACTTTTAACTACATTTTCCCAAGTTCACAACAACCCAATGATCTTGAAAGTTGAGTTTGTTGAGAAATTAAAGACTTTCTATGTATCTTTTTAAATACCATTGTATAGCAAGAGTTAAGCTTGGGGCTGTAGGAATAAAGATTTATTATTAGCCACACTGTAAAAGAACATGAAGGATATGTTGTACAAAGGTTTTGTCCAGGCTGCAAGTATAGTTCAGCACTTGCCTAGCCTGTGCATGGCCCTGGTTCTATCTGCAGCTCTGCAAAAATAAAAATGTTTTGCCACCCAGAAAGGGAAAAATTCTTCCTAGACTGAGAAGAAGAGTTTGTGGAAGAATTTATCCTGAGCAGGTGAGACTAGGGAGAAGAAACCTCCTTTCTGAGAAGGTCAAACATAGTTATATTGAGAGAGTCACAAACATCTTAGGCGCCTGTCTACTTTCATGTCCACATTCTAATGTGGAAAGAGTAATTTCGATGCAAACATCAGTCAGAGGCATCTATGAAAACTGTTATGCCTCAGCCCATAAGTGGCAGTGGAAGGGAGATACTAAGAGAACTGTGAGACTGGGAACTAATAGAACTGATAGGTCTGGCACTGGATGAGGAAGTATAGAAGCCTCAAGACCAAAGAGACGCTGGACCATTGCACTGGGTAGTATGAGAATGGGGCCAATGGGGCCACAGCAGATGTTAATATTGGAATATTAGTTCCCAGTCTCACTTCAAATGGACTACTTCAGAGGCTAATAAAGCCCTTTCTGAAGTACTGCTGTCACTACTGTGCATGCAGACGTAATCACGGGGAAAGGGAAGGGGAACACCCTTTCCTACAGCCTTGAGAAGGAGTTTGAACTTTGAGCAGAATGACTACCTAAAAGAGTTTTAATTTAGAAGAAACTGAGCTATCTTCGGCTGCCAGCTTAAGTTTTTTACCTTTGATGAGACTAAAGATACCTGAGCTAGATCAGGTAAGTGTTAGTTAACGCCAAATGTGACCTGTGTGACCCACTCAGTTTTTCAATTCTACATGTACAATATGCTTGCTGAAACAATGATGAATCTTCCTTCTCTGACAACACTCCCACCACCTCCCTAAATGAAGCCAGGATCCTCAACATTCTTGCAAAGCATCTTCAGCACAGAGCAAGACACTTGGGGAGACTAGAACCCCTGTTTCCTTATTTCCAGTTTAGAGCTCTTTCCTCCTTTCCTGGCTAAGATTACTATTCAAAAACAGGTTGGAATGCAGATAATAAAATATAAAGAATGACTTGTTTGGCATTAAAACATCCAGCTTTAGTTTCAGTTCTGCCCAAATCCACTAACCTTTCTCTTCTTTTATAATGAAAATGGATTAGATAACCAGCCAGGTTAAAAGAGCCACACCAGCTTTCTTATTGGCTGGTGGTAGCTAGCAGTGTTCTCCACTAACTGCTGTGCTGATTGACAGGGGTCTCTGAAACAATAGGAGAAAATGCCAAGCAACTCCCTTTTTGAATCTAACTCAAAACTCAAATGCTTTCATGAGGCCATGGCTGGCTGGTGTCTTCTTTGATGTGATAAAAATTTCAGTTATTTTCAGCTGCAGTTGTAATCACAATGTATGCGAGGGGTTCGGGTTGACTATCCAGTATTATTTTATTATTCTTTCAATTCAATAATAATATAATAACTCAGAGAGATTTAACAGCTCAGCTAAAGAATGATACATAGTGGCCTATTGAGAAACTTTAGTCTAGTATTTTGCTTTTGACAGGAGGTTCTTTCAGACATTTCTTCTGGAGGTTAAAAAAGTATTTGGATTATTTGCCTAAGAATATATTTTATTGTAATGTGTCTAGCATGTCCATGGTGGAAAATCCAGGAAAAGGAACAGTATATTATCATTACAAACAATATTTGGAATTAGAACAGAAAGTCTTCAGTCATTTTTCAACCTGCCAACAAAATCAATGCCCAGAGAAAACTGGGTCTGTGTTTGTGTGTGTGTGTATGTGTATGCACTTGTGCACAAGCCTGTGAGCTGATGAGAGCCTCTTACAAAGATATGGATTTATAATTCACAAACACCAAAGGAAGCATTTTAAATGGCACTAAGTTAGCCAGGGAGTAGTGGTAGGAGGCAAGGGTCATAAACTCCAGGGCAAGTGTATGGAATGTTCCACCTTTGTGTACATTTTTCAATCTTAAAACAGATTTACTCGGGATTTAAAACTTTATTAAGGTCAAAAGGATTACATTAAGTTCATGGACATGTTTGTTATATTAATTGAGTCATAAGTTCTGGCCGTCTGCAAACACATTTGAAAACAGGCATCAGCTGGTTTCCATTGCCGTAACAGATCAGAAAATCTGCCAGTAAGTCTGTTTGCAGCTCTTAAAAGTTGTTGAACAAAAATGTGTTTTGAACGCTCGACAATTACCTGAGAAAACAACTGGATTCTGTAAGTGGATTTGTTTATATTCCCAGTACACTCTCCTCACCCGCCTCTGCTCTTATCGTGAACTTCCCTTCACTCTAGGGCTTTAGAGGTGAGCATAGCTTGAAAATTTTTGTCTCCTCCCTCATTAAAATAGAATATCAAAAAGACTATTAATTACTCCTTTTCTAAATGACTTAATACTGATAGAGAATGAGAAACAGCTAAACAAGCTAGGAAGAGAATTGTTTTCATTAAATTTTATATTAAAATATGTATGAAAGAAGTATAAATAAGATATAAGTTATCCTAGATTAAGAAAATAGTACCATTACATATCTTCCCCCCAAAATTAAAAGCATCATATCAAAATGATATATGCACACCCATGTTTATAGCAGCACAGGTTATAATGGCTAAATCTTGGAAAGAGCCCAAATGCCCATCAGTGGAGGAATGCATAAAGAAGATGTGCTATTTTTATGCAATGGAGTACTACTCTGCCATAAAGAAGGATAAACTTGAGGCATTTCTAGGTAAATGGATGCACCTTAGGATCATATGCTTAAGTGAAATAAATTGGACACACATGTTTAAATATCATATTGTTTCTCTGGGGTTAAGAACCAAAAGTGTAAATGAGGACCAAAATGTATAATAGTTATTGGGAAATGGGAAGAAAATGTTCAGATGGGAAGGGCAACAAAGGAGGGGGAGTGGAAAAGGAAGGTGGGGCGGGGGAAGAATAGAAGGAAAAATGGAAACAAAGCTTTGTAAATAAGGAGGGTAAGAGAGGTGGAAGGGAGGGGAAAGGAATGGGAAAAAAAGAAGAATCAAGATATATCATGTACAGGTACAAATTCCCTCTGATGAATGTCATCTATTTATATGTATCTATGTATAAAATGTATCAATAAAATGAATTTAAAATTAAAAAAATAATTTTTTAAAAGAAAATATTACCATTACATTGGAAATCCCATTAGCCCCTCCACAATCCTACATTCTTCTCTCTGACCTAGAGTTAATGACTGCCCTGAGTTTTGTGTTTATTAATCACATGCTTTTTTTTCACTAATGGATGTTATGTACATTTGAACATCTTAACAACATATTACTGACTTTTCTGTTTTCAACTGTATAAAATGGAATAATAAACATTTCTCTTGAAATGTTTTCATCATTCTCCCAAGATTCATCTATATTGTGGCCTATAACTGGAGTTAAACTACTTTCATGGAAGCACAATATTCTAATGATGTATATACCAAATTGTATTTGTACAGTCTCTAAACATCTATGGATAGTTAAGTTTCCATTGGGACTTTTTTGTACTAAAGATTAAATCTAGGGCACCCTGTTCATGAGAAGCACATGCTATAATGATGGACTACATTCTCAGCCTGATAATTTTTAATTCTCCTAGTAAACAATACGATCACAAATATTTTTGTAGATGTCTTATAGTAGAAATGTGCCCAAATTTAGGGCACATTAGAATGGCTTAAGGAAAGAAATGTACATTTTCTACTTTACTAGATAATGCCAAATTGCGGTTGCTGCATATGTACAAGAACACTTGGTACTCATTCTGACAGCTCGGTAGCTGTGAAATAGTTATCACATTGTGGTTGCACTTTACACCTCCCTTATTCTTAATGAGATTGAGAAATATATATTTATTTTCCATATTCACTCTTTTGATATGTAGAATTTCAACTGCTATAAATTACCTTTATATTCAGGTACCTTAATCAGATAGTCTCATTAATCCTAATATTTTTGTTTTTCTATTAAGTAATCATGTATCTGTAAATAACAATATTTTGTTTTTTTCATTATAATACTCAAACTATTTCCTTTTCTTTTCTTATTTCATCAGCTGCTATTGCCAGTACAATGTTGAGTAGAAGTTGTGGTACCAACTACCCTTGTCTTCTTCCTAAGTACAAATGAAATGCATTCGGTGTCCTCTTCTTTATTTACTAAAAGTTTTATCATGAATAGATGTTGAATTTCATCAAATGGTTTATCTGCTTCAATTAAATAATCCTATTGTCTTTTCATTAATCCTTTAATGCAGGGAATTACATAAAATTGACTTTCTAAGATTAAACCAATCTTTCACTCTGGAAATCAACTCGGTTATGATACAACGTCCTTTTATACATTGCTAAATTTGGTTTGCTAATATTTTGCTTAGGAGTTTTGAACATACATTTGATAATAAAAATGGCCTGCAATTTTCCTTTCTGCCTTTCATTAGACATCAGCATTATACTAGTGTCACAAAATGAATTTGTGCATGTTTCTTCTTTTTCTAAAATCTGGAATAATCTGTGTAATTTTGGAATTCATTTTTCCTTGAATGCTTGTTATAGTTTAAGCAGAATCTGTCCATGTTATCTACACCTTTCAAATTGTTAACTTAAAGATTTTCAATAATTATTCTTTTATTATTTTGTTAATTTCTAAAGCATTTATAATTATTTGCCACTTTTTTATTCTTGGTGTTGCTTATTTGTGTCTTCTATCTTTATTCTTGATTATTCTCTCAAAAGGTTTACAAATTTTGTTAGTCTTTTCAAGGTACCACCCTTATACAGATGTAAGTATTCAAGATAATAAATTTCTAGGTCGGAGATGTAGCTCAGTGGTACAGTGAACAAGACTTTGGGTGTGATCCCTGACACTGCAAAAAGAGAAAAAAGTGAGTGGTAGAGACTAAAAATTTCCTACTCGTACTTTTCTCTCTCATGAGTTTGTGAGTGGCTATATGTATTCTATTAATTACTACTTAGTGCAAAATATTTAATATTTGGCTTTACTTTTGCTTTTTGATCTTTAAATTAATTAGGAAGAACTTCTCTTAATTTCCAAAAACTTGTTTTTCTAGTTCAAATTTTTTTAATCCCTAACATGATTCCATGTGATCATAAAGATACAAATTGGGATTATTTTCCTCATTTTAAATCACCCTTAATTCCTATATGCCATGAATTGAACACAGTCATTTTGATATGTACATTTATATATCCATGCATGTTGTAGCATGTGACAGGATTTCTTTCCTTTTCAAGGCTAAATAATATTCCATTCCTTGCATATAACACATTTTATTTATTCAGCCTTTCATTGACATCTGCGTGAATTCTACCCTTGGCTATTGTGAATACTTCTATTGTGAACATAGGCATACAAATTTCTCTTCAAAACCCTGCTTTGAATTCTCTTAGATGTATAACAAGAAATGGGGTTACAGGATCATATGGTATTTCTATTTTTAACATTTTAGGAAGCTTCATTCTGCTTTACATTAAGATTGGACCATATTACAATATATAATTAACTTCAAAGCATGAAACAATATTTAGAAGTTCATACATGGGGTTTCGGTAGACTGGATATTTGAGGGTCTTAGGAGTAATTGAAAATAGTTCATTAGAAATGAATTGAAATTGCTTTTCACTGACGTTAAAACAAGCAGTAAAAGAGTTCAAAAGAAGTCAACCATCTCCCTCTACAAGTTACCACAGTGGCAAAGTGAAGTCATAGCCTATGTCTACAAATAATACTTTCTGGGTTTATCTCCATAATAACATTAATATTTAGCTCAGACCTTCCTATTGCTCTCCTTTAATCTCTGTTCTATGTTTAGTTATCACAGCAATGTCCACTTCAGCAGTAGTTTAGTTGCAAATAAGGAAACAGGCTGAGAAAGCTTAAGGACTGTATTTCATAGATCCGAAGATACATATTTTACATCTCCAAAGTCATCTTGTATCTTACATTTACTACTACCCAGATGGTATATGTGAGTAGTAGCTACTACCTATGTGTGTGCATGTTCGGTCATAGTTGTTGATACTGTTGTTGCTTCACTTGAACTTATATACGATGTCAGTGCTAAACGTGGTTGAGTTTTATTGCCATTTTAAATGTTTTCACAAGTATTTATTCTGAATTTACATTGAAAAGAAAAGGTATCATGCATGCTGAAAGGCGCTGAAAACAGAATAGTAGAGTAGCAACTGGATTTTACTACAGCAAATATATATCACTGGAGAAATGTATGTAATTCCTTATTTTCATGAAAAGTAACAAGTGATATACAGGACCTACAAAAGAAAGATGCCCACAAAAAAAGCTTTGTTATGGTCTGTCACTGATATCCCAAAAAATTGCCAAGCAAAGCAACTGAAGTCAGGAGAAATTGTCAAATTGCCCCACACAGATGCAAGGAGTTTTAAGACAGGCAATGAGAGGCCTGTGAGTCCGCCTCATGCATTGCACAGCACTATTACTTAGCTCGGTGTTTGATTGGAAAATTTATTTTTCTGTTTTAGTGCATATAAAATAATAATATGTGGTAGAATTAGTAACATCTTAGATTTGGTGGCACTGAGTACATTTGGCAAGGTCATGCAACTAGTAAGTCAAAAAGTAAAGACTCCTATGCTAGATCTGTGCCTTTAACCAACAGACTGCAGGAGGCTTTGTTTCATTTTGTAACCTCTCTTCTGGTCGTTAACCTGGAAGTAGTTTTGAAAACAAAATATTGCATGGTTTTATATTTTTGATAATATAGGGCCATTTTGGGATAATTGCAAATTCCTTGGGAACAATCTCCAAAACAGAGTCAGGATTATCAAAGTTAAAGAAAACATCTATGTAATTAGAAGAACAGCTAATGGTGGCCTTCCAATGAAGCAGAAAAATGGATCCTCCCTGCATAAATTCCCCCTCAAAACAGCACTCAATGTGTGGTGTACTCTATCACTTGGAAATATCAAGTAGAAGCACAAATCTTAAAGTCCGGGGAGTCAGTCTTTGCTCTATTCGGTTATATTTCATAACCTACATTCTCCTGATTTCTCCTATGCTTTCAGAGTCTTTTGTTTTAGAATGCTTAAGAAAAAAACCTAATCATGATTACCTCAAGAAAGTAATTATGCCAAGCATGGTGGCACACACCTGTAGTCCCAACAACTTGGTAAACTGAGGCAAGGAGGATCCCAAATTTGAACCTGACCTGAGCAGTTTAGTGAGACTGTCTCAAAAGCTTTTAAAACAAGGGCTGTAAATGTAGCTCAGTGCAAAGGCCCTGGGTTTAATACCCAGTACTACACACATAAAAACATAATCATGGCTGTGATATTATAAATGAATAATTATAGGGTGTTTGATCATCCATCCATTCTCAATTTCATCTTATTTGGTCCTCATAGCATTACCTTACAGTGGTTGAGAATAAAATACCCTGGGGAGTCTCACACCATCTGTATTCAAGTTTCCACTCAACCATGGGTTGAGTTGTCAACAGGGTGACTTTGGGTAAATCACTTCATTTGGATGAGCCTTGTTTTTCTCATTTGTAAAATTAAGGTCTAATAATACATCCCTTGAGAGCTGTTATTGGAATGAAATAAGTTAATACATGAAAAGCAATTCAGCATAGTGTCTTCTATTAGAGGCTTAATAAATGCAAAGTGCCATTATTAGTAGTGAAACCACCCTGTACAAAACTGCACAATTTTACAAATAGGAAACTAAGGCTCAGAGAGAGTAAGTTAAGCCTCAGAGTCACACAGCTAGCGAGCATCAGAACTGGCGCCCACACCCTGACCTGCATGTGCAGGTAAAACATGCAACAGAGAGTTTCTCAGGGTCCACGCCAAGTGGTAAGGACCATACTTTTATGATCGCTGTGAAACTTAACAAATTGCTGCAGGAACTATAAAAGCTTGAAAATCATTTTTTCTTTCTCTCATAAAATCTGCTGATGAATGGAGATGGAAATAAAAATTGAGTTGACTTTGCTGACCTGTCATAGCATATGGTTATCAAAATACCGTGGACCAATTTCTATTATAACCAAAATCCCCTTGTTACAAAAAAAAAGGATCAAATCCTAGTTACCTTATCACAAAATTAAGTGATATTTGATAAAAATTTTTTGAACAACAAAGGCTATAGACAGGGTGTTGGAAGCTTAATGTAAAGGATCTAACCTGCACTAAAACCCACTTGAATTTCCTATTACTCCAGCCCACAGTGATTATTTGAATTTGTGTGCAAGCTCTTCATCTGCATAATTAGTTCCAGTACCTCACAGAAGCAGATTGAGACCTAATCAAGGAGGTCAAGAGTTGGACAAGAGAGAGCTCCAGAGGAGAGAATGCTGTGTTAACCCCTGCTCTTAGGTACATCTTTGTGTTCCCGAGCCACTGTGTTGAGAACAAAGGGATGGACAAGTTGTGCAGAGAAGACATGGAGGAAAAAGAGCTCTGGGCAGACAGTTGTGGATTTCTGAAACTATAAGGAGTGTAGCTGAGGGTGGGAAGCAGAAAGGGTCTGGAACCCCAGATCGAATCAGGAGAAGTGCTCAATAAGGCCTGTAGTGCCTGCAAGAATCCAACAGTGAATGGAAGACCCAAAGGCAGATCACTAGAATAGAAGAATGCAAAAACACAGCACGAGCAAACAAAATCAGAGGGAAGAAACTACACAGGGAGATCACAGCTGGGTGACCAAAGCGCTCCAGCACAGACTTCTGAACCAACCACAGTAGTATGGTAGGAAAGCGTCTCAGAGAGAGAACTATGACCCACCAACAGCATGCAGATGGTCCTCCAAAAGTCAGTAGCTAAGTCAAGGCCAAACAGCCAGCCAAAAAAAATGGTGCTGTCTGAGAGCCATGTCCTTTCACCTTCACTAGTGGACAGACCCTGTTCTGGGACAGTAAATGCAATCGTCTCTAGCAGAGAAATGGAGTCCTGGGACAATTAGGAAGAAGACCACATGGTGGGACGAGCTATAGCCATGGAACAAGCTCTCCAGTAAGGCAGCTATGCTGGAGGCTACCTAGGAACTGTCCAGGAAATGCTGAAGACCTCAAGATGTTTAGCAGGGAAGATTCTCCCAAAGAGATTGAGGAGCACATTCCTTGTGGGACTGTGAAGGAAGGAGGTTTCTGGGTGGAACAATGAGCTAGATTGCATAAAAGGCCGGTAGTGACAACCGCAGCACACAACCTCTAGCCTGAAAAGCCCTTTCTGACAAGGGAAGGGTTGCCAATATCCTGTCAGATAAGTGCATTGCCTCATTTTTCTGCACAAGTAACTTGAGCATCCTAAAACACAAAAGTATAAGGGTAATATAACAAGCAATTGTATGTTTGTTCAGTTACATACCTCCTGCTTTTGTTAAACCTCATTTATTTTCATTTAAAACTTGTAAGAACCTTTCCTAACAAGCTGTAAAATGGCTTTATACACACTATAGAAAGTTTTCAAGCATCTTTTTCTTTAGGTTTCTTTAGATTGCAAATATACCAAGTGCATCAGAAATTATCACATGCTTAGAAAGGAATTCAAGCTAAATGACAGCTTTCTAGAAATAGAAAAAAAATAATAAATTGACTCAATTTCATCAATAGTTTTACAAGTTAGCAATGGGTAAAATTTTAGTATATATCCCAGTTTAGTATCATTGCACATTCTGTTATTTGATTTATAATCCATAACCTGTCACTTCTGGGTAAAAATGGCACCCAGCACATTGGCCCATAAATGCATATGCACAAACCTGTATATATTCCCACTCTCACAAGCACTCTCTCACATGCATTTGCACAATCATGCCCATCCACATACCACCTACACAGAAGCTCAGGCACATCCAAAAGCACTCAAGTGTATGCATACATACTTCCACACACAGTCATGAAACTTCCACATATTCAGGCCCACATGTACACTCACACCGTTAAAACACATATAAACACATCTGATGCACTCATATGTACACTGACAGATACATATACCTATACATCTAGGAAGTGCTATGCATAAATGAGCCCCTTTTATTGAATACACACAATAGCACTATGAGTTAAGTATTGCTAACTCCATTGTACAGATGAGGAAGCTGAAGGCCAATATAGTAAAAGAACGTGTCCCATGTCACACAGTTAGTGAGTGGGAGGCTGTGCACAGCTGCTGAATTTGAAACAAAAGAACTGGCTGTGTCTGTGACCCTTTAAGGATTTCCCTAATTATACCATCATCTTTTTAGTTAGCCAAACTCAACACGTTTCTTTGAAATATTTTTCTACTTAATGTTTTGAACTGTGCATATTTTGTGGAAAATTTAATCCACATGCTTGTGATTCATTTACACCAAAATGCTGCACATATTGTTTCTTAAGTGCTATTTGATGTCAAAAGAAGGCTTTTGAATTTTTCAGTGAGACTTTTCAAGCTTTATATTTTATTTAAAACAGGCTAAACCATTGTCCTAAGTTTTGGAAAATTTGGAGTTATGTTTGAGATTTTTTTTCTGTCATGTCATTTTGAAGATCATTTGTTATGCATATTAAGTTATTTGAATAAAGATTAACTTGGTTCTTGTAAGTCCCTACTGTTTAGGGTGTTGCCATTTCAGCCAATGACACACTTAATTACCTTAAAAGTATTTCCATGCTAAGTAGGGTGTGGTGGCACAGTCCTGTAATCCCAGCTACTTAGGAGGCCAAGGCAAGAGGATGACAAGTTCGAGCCCAGCCTGGCCAATTGAATGAGACCCTGTTTTGAAATAAAAAAGGCTAGAGATTTACCTCAGTGGTAAAACAATCCTGCATTCCTTCCCAATGCTACAAAACATAATGTCTATGCTGATTTGTTTGTTTTCTAGTAGGCTAGCTGTACTGACAATATAAATTTAAATGACTGGAATTTTCCAGAAGTCATAAGAACATTAAAATCTCTACCATTTTAGTGATAAACCCTCTGAAAATATAAACAGAGTTCATGCATGACAGTCAATAAGTTTCGAACACAGGTGTGGGAGGACTAAGGTGGATATTTTGCTTCATATTCAAAGCTTCCAAAAGAATCACAGATGAGCTCTAAACAGGTCACTAGGGTCCTTCTGAGGACTCAGACATACTAAGTGGTCATCTGAAATTATCAGCAGCAGCCTTGTTTCCTCTATATGTTTCTTTTGTTGAGAATATTTAAGAGACAAAATAAAGACCACCACATCAGAAGCTTGCTTCATCCTTTGAGAAGTAGTTGAGTCACCTGACTTGTAATGGGAACAGAACAGCTTCTAACTTTTCCTGAAACCAGCCAAAAAATAATTTGTAGATACAGAACTCTCTGGTGAGTGTGGTTCTGAGGTGGAATACTAAATTCAATATTTAGACAGTGAAATTTCTCCAGCAAGGATGCCTTTGCACAGAAAGAACAAGTGGTGATAAAATTCAATGTTTATAAACTGTAAGTTTCATAGCAACCACCCTATGAAGCAAATGTTTATTATTGTCAATGTTGCTCTCCTTATGATTATCGTTAATACCATGCCCATTTTTTAAATGAGCAACCTGAGGTGCAGAGTTGCTCAAGGCTAGCATAGTTAGCAGAGCACAAATTAAGATGACAGGTGACACATATGTATAAATACCGAATAGTTTCCCTGGTGTGAGAAACTGAAAGTGTAAATAAGGACTAAATGTATAATAGGTCATGTGAAATAGGAAGAAAAGGGGCAAAGGGGAAGGAAGTGGGAGGGCTAGGGGAAAGGATAGAAGGGAATGGGATTAATATGAGAAAATGGAAAACTAGGAACAACATCTTTGTAAATAGGGAGGGATGGAGGTGTTAAAGGGAGGGCTGGGCAAGGGTGGAAAATAAGAACCAAGAGAGACTATGTAAAGATGCAAATCTCCAATGATGAATGTCATTATATTGTATACCTAAAATGTACCAATGATTAGAATGAATAATCGATAATGTAAAATAGGAAGAAAAGGTCCAAAGGGGTAGCGGTAGTGGGAGGGGCAGGGGAAAGGAAAGAAGGGAAAGGACAAATGATGAGAAATGGAAAAATGGAAATAAAGTCTTTGTAAATAGGGAAGGGTGGAGGGCGTGAAGGGAGGGCTAGGAATGGGGAAAAATAAGAACCAAGATGCATCATGTAAAGGTCCAATTCCCAATGAGAAATGTAAATGTGTTGTACACCTACAATGTACCAATAAAAGAATTTAAGAAAAAAAAATGACAGGTGACCAAAACATAAGTCTCCAAGGAGAATATCGGTCTCCCAGGCTGACAGGAAACTAGAGGCAAAAGCGAGACGGTTCCGAAGTTAGTGAGAAATGAAAGGAAATACAGTAAAAGCAGAGCTCTGAGTCCACTAACCTGAATCTTCTTATCTAACCCAACCATTCCTCCTCAGCCTGTTATCCAAACCCTGGCTCCCCTCTCCTTTCTCATTCTTTCTCTCTCAGATTTGCTTGCCTGCTTATTTTTGCTCTCTCGTTTCTGAGAGGCAGCTTTTAGGGGGAACAGGCGTTATTTTCTTGGCCTACAGGTTAGGTTTCTATGGCCAATTGGATTCCAAAATTTCAATGGCAAAGTGTCCCCGTAATGGGACCAAATCTGGCACCCTCATCACAGTACCAGCAAGAAATAAAACAAAATTTAGGATTACAGGTTCGGATTCTGTTTTATGTTGACTGGGCACTCTTAGGGAAATCTTATAACCTTTCTAAGAATCAGTTTTATTATTAGAAAAACGGTAGTGCTATCTCCCAAGACTCTGATGAGGATTAAATGAATTCTTGTATGCAAAAGTACCTAATAGAGTCCATGTGCAGAATCAGGGTTCATGGAAAAAAGTTGGGGCCTGGGGTGTGCCCCAAATATCACATCAAATGCAACACTGGGCATCAAACCTTCAAGATCAAATTTACCTCATAGAGTAGCTTTTTGGCAATTTTGTAAGGACTTTTTCATTTTGGACAAATCAGCAGACAAAGAAGCATAAATGATTTGCCTGAGCTCCCAGCAGTAGGAAAAAACATGCCATACATTGTAGAGCAGGCTCCATCCTGTCCTGTTGCGCACACACACACACACACACACACACACACACACATTCCACACATTCGCATTTAGTCCAACAATTGAAGCAGCATTAAAAAGTGGGAATTCTTACTTTGTAGGGCTTGTGTAAAATGTTTAGCAAAAGTGGAATTCAAAAATGGTAGTTATTAGTATCGGTGTTTGTTGTGACCCAGGAAGACTGTGGGAATGTTTTAAGTTCTAAAACTGACGAGAGCCTGAACTTTACCTAAAGTTTTGAAGTTCTGAGAGTATTTAATTGCCTTTGCCATAAGGGAAGAGTAAAATAAACATGGTAAGGTCCTAAAAAGCCAGAGTCATATTGTATGATCCCTCTTCCTTTGGTACTTAGCCCAGGGTATTGAGTGAAGTAGGAACTCATTACTGTTAAAGGATAAATGGATAGCATGATACATATTCAGGTGTCTGTAAGAACTTCTCTGTTATAGCTTCTGGTCAACAATAAAGATCTTCTTCCATGTGCTAGTACTTCTTCTGACCTGGGCTGTAAGAGAAACTGCTTAGAAGAGGTTAGCAGAATCCACTGGGAAGTCCCCCATCTCTTCCAGGATCGATATCTGCCCATCCCAGCCACTTTACCCACCCATGGGCTTCACCTCTTACTACCCCTGAATCTACAATGCTTCCCTTTTCTTTCACTCACCTTTTCCAGTAGAAATCTTACCCCTCAAGCCT
Source organism: Heterocephalus glaber (assembly GCF_000247695.1). The sequence continues at coordinate 8,911,139 of NW_004624808.1, forward strand.
TAGCACAAATACCACTTCTTCCATGAAGCCTTCTTTGATCTTCCCATCTGGAAATGATCGTCCTCTCCTTTGAACACCATTGCCCTTTGTACTTCTCTGTGGGCACTTCTCCTATTCCACCTTATATTAGAGTTGTAATCCTGCCTCAGCTCCCCTGCTAGTCCGTGAACTCTTTGAGATGTAGAACAGATTGTATATACTTTTCCCCAGCAGTCCCTAGTTCTTTGGTCCAATGTATACTTCCATGAATTAGTGAATCCAATGTGAGTGCTGTAGTCCATGACTTAAAAAGTTGGCAAGCCAATAGAAAGTCTGGCTTGACACAAAATACCTGAAAGGATAAAGCTCTATAGTAAAAGGAGGCTTGGCTCATGACCATGTTTCTTTCTCAGAGATTTCATTTTAATCCAAACACTGCCTATGTCAGGACATCAGCTAAAAAGCATCTTGTAAGAAAAACAGTAATTTTTATTAAATCTAAAATAATATGCATCTATAAAAATAATTAAACCCTATTAACTCTTTAACTGATTGTATCAACATTTCAGTGAGTGACACTTAAGACACTCAGAACGCTCAGTTTCAGCCTTGACAGAATTCATCCATCACTTCAAACATGTTTGTCACTAAAAAGGTTCAGAGTCAGCTGGTTTGACCATTTCCATCCACTCTCTTTGACCTAAGTTCCCACGATTGCTACCTGGTGGGTTTGTGGTCAAAACTGACTGACAATCATGTCAGTCAAAATGCTCTTTATAAACAGAAACCAAGACCACATAAATATAGTCCTGGCATCCGGTTGTATACTTCAATACTAAAATTTAAGTACCCTGGGCTGCTTAACCATTAGAATGTAGAAGACCTGCCTAGCCTAATACAAAATCACTCATTTGCTACTGATATTTTTTCCTGCTGTGTAAAGGGGTGCTTTCCCAAAAATTTAATTTGACCTCAGTAGGACCTCATCAGAGAGGTCTTTACAGACAGAATGCACCCTGCAATCAGCCTAAGCTTTGGGAAAGGCTGGAAAGGCAGCAATGTTCTTGGAGTTTTGGCTCCATCCATTTCACCTAGTGGCACTTCCATTACTATTTCAAAGCCTCTCTCCTTTTTGCCCTCCCAAACACAATGCTGTCTTCTAGCTCTCTATGTCACACTAGTCCTATATATTGCCCATCACCCTCTTTCTTGGCAAATCTATTCAAAACTTTTCTGCTCAGTGTCCCTATTTTTCAAGACCCTGGACTTGGCTGGATTTCAGAGGGTGTTAATGGGTTAATTCAGATTAGCTCATGTGTTATCCCTCGTAACCTAATGCTCCAACCAATGAAATGCACAAGCACATGATAGGCAGACACTGATGCATTCAAATGCCCAATAATATTGTGGTTGCATGAGTACCTGATTCCCAGAAAAACCTTACGAATGGATGTTAATGGGAGAAACATCAGCCATAAGTAGCAAATAGCCAGGCCTTTTCATTTCAATCTAATTTAAGAATCTTCAGCTCTTCTTAAAAGGACTGCATCTATGGTAACTGGCGAGACTAATCCTCTCTAATATGGAAGGAAATCTAGTGAAAAATAAATGCAGAAGAGAATAGGTCAGATACACCCCATTAAAAATGAGGCAAAC
>NW_004624808.1:8913473-8929388 GCF_000247695.1 Heterocephalus glaber
AATTCAAAAATGGGCATCCGAAATGAACAGACATTTCTCAGACAAAGAAATAAAAACAGCAAATAAATATATGAAAAAATGTTCAACATCACTGGTCATTCGAGAGATGCAGGTGTATTTCTAAAAGGAAATGCATGCTTAAGTATCCCAAAAGACAGGTACAAGCATATTCATAGCAGACTTGTTCATTAATTTCTCCAAACTGGAAACAACCCAAATGCCTATTAACCATCAAATGGACACATACAATGCAAAGTACTGTACAGCTATGTGGATGAATGAAACACAACTACACTCAACAGAATGCATGCATTGTGCAAATACAATGTTGAGCAAAAGAAAACACTACAAAAGAAGATGTGCTATATTGTTTCATTCACATAAAGTATAAACCCTAGTTAAACCAATCATTGTTCAGTGTGAGCAGTGGTTAGCCTTGGAAGGGAGAGGTAGTGATTGAGAAAATGTTCTAGATGCTGTTTGGGTTATATATCTTGATTAGCCTCCTGCTTACACAGGTATGCTCAGCGTTTGAAATTTCATCACACTGATATGTTTTTCACTTTTCTTTATGTTATACTTCATTAATACCAATAAAATACTGTATAAATGATTTTAATGGGACAGATAGGAATGGAGCAAAACAAAGGCAGAAATAAATTGTTGAATTTCTTGGAATATATGGAAGAAAAATATTTTAAAAAGAAGACAGAGCTAGGGAAAGACTTATTCTCACATTGTAACATTCAATCAGTATAAATTTCTCTTTTTTCAGTATATATTTCTTTTTTTATCGATACATTTTATTGGTGCACTTTAGGTATACAATTTGTTTACATTTATCACTGGGTGTTTGTACATGTACATGATATATCTTGGTTCTTATTTTTTCCCCATTATCTAATTGATAATTTGAAATAGAAAAAAAGGTCCAAAGACGAAGGAGTGAAGGGAAGGGAAGGGGAAAGGAAAAGAGGGAAAGGACAAACTATGAGAAAAGAAAAAAAATGGAAATGAAATCTACGTAAATAGGGAAGGGTGGAGGGGGTTCAGTATATATTTCTTAACAACTGTCATATGACAGATACCATTCTAAGTGCTTGGGCCACAACTGTGAAGAAAACACACACACACCCATCCTGCAGCAGTCACATTCTAGTGGGAGGCATATCGTATGAGCATTAAGTGCAAGTACCCTTTGAAAGGAAATGTACAGGAATCCCCCAAACCTCAACCCTCATTTATTCCTGGTTTGCTTTATGCCACCCATAGCTATGGCAAGACACCAGAAGGGATAGCAAATTCATGGTAACTTGTCCATCCTCCCTCGAAGCTTTCAGGTGATTTGACTATGAACAGCAGCATTCTGAACAAAACACAAGAAATTACAGGTTGCATGCTGTCTGTGTCCAGCTTAAAGGGCATGCTGTGCTCTCTTAAACTGACTGAGAAACAGGCTTTGCCCCCCTCCCGCTGGACGCCTCTCACTTTGGCACCTGTCATCCATTAGGAGCCCCCTACTGGGATCTTTCATCATTGAAAATATATGATGATTTTCATTACCGCCTAGGCTAATTGGTAGTGAGTATTCCTTTAAAATATATTCCCCTAAATACTGGGCTTTGAATTCGCTTTGAAGTTTCTAACACCAATGCAGTTGGACTAAAACCATAGATACTAATCACAAAAATGGAAAAGTCCAGTGCAGGAAGAATCACCACCATAGTTCTTTCCTCATTATAGCCCGTTGGCAGTAGGTACATATGTGAAAGGAAACAGTAGAGGCAGACGTTAGCTAAACCACCCCATGGCTGTTTCTGGTAGTGGGCTTGCTAGGTCCACTGTGTTTACACATCGCTTTGTAAAATTACCATCTAAAAGGAAGTGTTTGATGTATCCAGTTTGCTTTCCAAGCCAGTGGAGCAAGATTTGATTTTTAAAAATTAAAGACAGTGTAGGATTTTAACACTTGAAATAATACACCAAATTTAATGTAGTAAATATTTACTTTTTAGAGAAATAGAAATATAGTATTTTCCTCTTATTGGTTGTTAGCGTTTGACCTAAAAAATGTTCAGGCTGAAAAGGGAAAATATTATGAAACACTTTATGCAAATTTTTCCATTTCAAATGGGAAACCAAGGCTCTAAGAGGGTCAGTGGCATGCATGGAGTCACAACTGGCAGTGGGGCTCAGGCTAGAACACAGATTTCCTGACTACCATCCCAGCCCTTCTTCTGCTCTACTTGTATTATAAATAAAATCATATTTAAGTGTACTTTTCACTCTGCTGTGCACTTGCATATGTGCTTGTATATGTACCTGTGCATGTGAAAAAAACATACACAGAAAGCAGAACACGTCTGGAATGTATTGTCATACTTTTAAGCATAAGATTTTAAATTCCATTTTTGAACTGAGCTTAATTCTTAAGATCATAGGGCAGAAGTTAGAAATGTACCGTACAAAACAGATGTGTATAGAAAAATTAATTTATGAAAAGGCATCAAATGAGGAAAATCAAAATAAATGAATGGAATCTTTTAAAAAGGTTAAAGGATGGAATTTTCAGATAACTTTTTAACTTTGTTTCATTGTAGATTAATATTGTCTCAGTAGTTCTGCTTTACAATTGATTTTTTATAGCATAAATTTGTTCTGTAGCATAGATTAGATGTAACCAATAACAAAAGTATTTAACATTTGTTTAAGCATGAAATTAGAAGTGTAGAACATGATCTATTTAGGTAGGAAAATATACTGAAATGTCTATTAATGTTTATGTTTTACTTTATCTAAAATGTTTGCAGTTTTTATGGTATGAATTTGTTGCAGATTAGATTTAAAATTATCCCCCCAGAAATCTCATGTATTAAGAAGTGGGGCTTTCAGAAGGTGACAGGATCATCGGTTCACTATACTCATCAGTGGATTCACTCATTGATCGGTTCATTGCTGAATGTGCTCTTCAGAGGTGGGGCCTGGGTAGAAGAAGTCTGGGGAGTAACTTGGAAAAATGTTTTCTGGTCCCTGGCTCCTCCCTTCCTTCTCTGTTTCATGGGTGTCATGGATTGAGCAGCTTTCCAATCCCATACCTTTCTGCCATGATATTCTTGGCTTGGAGCCAGGAGACCATGGTCTGAAACCTCTGAAACCATGAGCCAAATAAACTTCTCCTCCTTTAAGATCCAGGTGTCAAGCATTTTGTCCCAGTCATGGGAAGGTGCTTGATTCAGACACATAACTTCTATGAGAATAAGAATCATGTCATTTTCTTCACCACTGGATTCTAGTACCTAAAACAGCACCCACCATATAGTAGGTGCTCAATAAATGTGCCAAATGATTGAATGAATATAGTATATTTTAGGCATAGGGCCATTGACTAGTTGCTTTTCACACATATATTTTTCATATTGGCATTCACATGGCTAGATCAGTGTTTCTCAAACTATTCTCCCATGATCAGCAGCAGTAGTATCACCTGTAAGCTTATTAGAAATGAAAATACTTAAGCCTTCCAAACCTACTGAATCAGAAACTGGGATTGAAGCCCTTTATCCTGTGTTTAAACAGGCCCTCCAGGGGACTCTGCAAGTTTGAGAAAAATTGGTCCATATAATCTTACACGATCTCCTGATATCTTCAAAACATTGTATTATTTTAGGCAAAAGGATTAAGTTTTTAAACTTGCTGAGTGATTTATTTACATAAAAAACATATGTTTTGTGGGTTTCTTAATCTATTAAGACTGAGAAAAGGAGTAAAGAGTCAGATCATTTTCATGTAACCTACGCAGGTTCCTGGTGCCTAATAGCCACCCAGTAAGTGTTCATTAAAGTCGTCTGAGTATTGTCTATTGCTTTGGTGTTTCTATATATGGTATATAGGAAATATAATCTAGCTATTAAATCCATGAGTCTTGGAATCAGATTGACCATACTTTGCTTTGGTTTGGGTTTTGTTTGGATTCTGGGGATGGAAGCCAGGACCTTTCACATGCTAAGTGCATGCTCTATCACTGAGTTTCACCCCCCAACCCAGACTGATTCATTTTTGAATCCCATTTCTGCTACTAACTAGTTGTAGAACCTTGAGCACATTGCTTAAACCTTTCTGAGCCTCACTTTCTCATCTCTACAACAGGGATAATTATATATGTACTCCTCAGTATTGTTACAAGGATAAATAAGAAAAATGCATGCAAAGAGCTTAATATACTGCCTTGTACATGGTAATTGCTTAGTAATGGCAGCTATTATTACTATGATGATGATTATTAGCATAATCATCATTACCACCATCATCATCATTTGTTCTCAAGTAGGATGGATTATTCATTTGGACACAGATTTGGCATAAATTTAAAACCAGTAGGTAATTTTTTTAGTATTCCAAAGATTATAGGGCCCATGAAAAATGTGTTTTCTTTGAGTATTATGTCAATGTCCTCAGGCTTTTGAATGTGATTTTGGGGCATGGCCCAAAGAAATGTTTCCTATGGCTTCCATGATATGATTCCCAATCCAACCAATTCTTTTAGATGCATTTGTATACAGTAGGTTTTCTTTTGAAGATATAAAAGCACATCAGAACACAATACCATGTCTGAAATGAATTCTCCTACATAGAGCAGAGCAGGAAATGGAAGGTTGTGGTGATAAAATTGTGGCTACCTCGCTCCATACAAGCTAGATGTTTCACTAATTCCTAACTATATGATTGAGATGATGGAAATCTTGCTTAGTCTTCAAATTTAGGAATTGGAAAATAACATAGTACACTAATCAGTATTCCTTTCCAGACAAAAAGACACCCTCTAAGTAGGCAGTAGACCCCCGTTTCCAGATGTCTCCTAAGAATCATGGCAGAGCCCTGTGACCCTCCCCTTCCAGTCAAGGAGCCAGAAAAAATGGCCACACCTAGAGTGAGTTTGGGTGGTGGTGTCCCATGCAAATTCTCCTTTCAAGTCATTTTCAGAATTTCAATGCTGCCAACTTGTATTAAAAATTCTCCATATTTCTGTCATTGAGCAGAAAGGAGGAAAGCATCTCCCTGGGGGATTTCTCGGCAGAAAGGCATGAGTGTATTATAGCCTCTCCATTTTTGAAGTAAGCCACACTTCAGGAGATGAAACAAAGGTAACTCTTAACATCTGCCAATATGTTTTCACTCCTTATATCAAAGAAGGTAAAATCACCACAAATGGTAAAGAAAGAAATCAGGCTTTATAATTTATTCAATTAGAAAATGTGAAATGCTAGCCCAAGTCAACTTAGAAAAGCAGTGCATGATAGACACACATAAATGCTTTCAGGAACAAGCATCTCAACTGCAAGAGCCTTTTAGGTTCCTTTTGGAAAGTCTTGGGCCTAGCCGAGCTACTCAGATGCTGTAGCAAATGCTGGGGACTTGAAGAAAGCTCCACAGCTACAGGACCAAGTTCCCCCGGGGACTTTGGGGCCCAAGTTCACTTTCATGTGGAAAGAGTTACCAGAAAACATATATTTTTTAAACAAAATATATTCTTGTCCTTTTGTGAGTCTACGAAAATAAAGCCTATTTAAAATTCCATGCTCTTGTAGATGTGGCCTTGGGGAAGACCCATTAGACACAGAGATGATTAATGCTCCCCTTGGAATCTTATTTACTTCTTCAACTGATTGCTCATATAGAATCTTACTTACCAAGTGCTTAAGTATTTAAGTGCCTTATCATTCTTGGAAATCACCACTTACCAGCCTGTCTTGGAGACTGAGAAGAGGTGCAGTCAGTGTTCCCTAAAAGGGCAAAGTTGCTCATGCTCTCTCCAACTCCGCCCTACAACACTGTCTTCACATCTGCACCCTACCCCAAAAAACCCACCAGCCCTGAAATACTATTCCTTAGAACATTAGCCCCTGCAATACAGGTGCCTGCAGGACATCAAAATATTCCACATTCTAAAATGCATAGAAGCTAATCCTAGGCATTATTAATCCTTTCATGCCACTAGGAGGGCAGTGAGAGGGGAACGCATTGTTAATGGATTGTAATTTCTAAATGTCTGCTAGACATCTCCCTTTGGGTATCTTCTGGCACAGAGAATTTAAGATGTTATAGACTAAAATCATGAGTTTTACCTGACCTTCTGCAAGAAGGATTTGGCTCCTGAATTCCCTAATAAGATCCATACCTCATTCTTAACCTCAGAGCAGTGATGGCAAATCTTTTAGAGACCAAGTGCCCAAACTGCAACCCAAAACACACGTATTTATTGCAAAGTGCCAACACTGCAATTAAACCTGAATACTGAGGTTTTAGTTTAGAAAAAAAAACTATACATTAATATCTTCTTATAAGAAAAACAGTAAAATGCATGCCATAGGTTTCACACCACTGCCTTAGAGGCATTCTGGGAAGTTCCCTAACCATCTTAAAAGGCATCCCATCTCTTGTACACAAATAACAGACTCACTGAGAGAGAAATCAGGGAAACAATTCCTTTTACAATAGCATCCAAAAAAATGAAATATCTAGGAATCAATCTAACAAAGAAGCAAAAGACCTCTACACTGAAAACTATAGCACTCTGAAAAAAGAGATAGAAGAGGATACAAGAAAATGGAAAGACATCCCTTGCTCCTGGGTAGGAAGAACCAATATAGTGAAAATGGCCATACTTCCAAAACTGCTATATAGATTCAATGCAATGCCAATTGAAATTCCAACAATATACTTCACAGAACTAGAGAAAACAATCCAAAAATTCATTTGGAACCATAAGAGACCTAGAAGAGCTAAAGCAATTCTAAGCAACAGAGACATGGCTGGGGTTATCACAATCCCTAACTTGAAACTATACTACAAAGCTACTGTGATAAAATCAGCATGGTACTGGCAAAAGAACAGACCTGGGGATCAGTGGAATAGATTAGAAGATGCAGAAACAACTCCAGATATGCTCAGCCACCTCATCTTTGACAAAGGATCAATCATCATCATTGGAGGAAAGATAACCTATTTAATAAATGGTGTTGGAAAAACTGGATTTCAACCTGCCAAAGATTGAAACTAGACCCATACCTATCACTGTGCACTCAACTGAGATCTAAGTGGATTAAAGATCTAAATATTAAGACAGAAACACTAAACTTGCTGGAAGATAAGTTAGGTAGAACTCTTGAAGACATTGGCAAAGGAAAAGACTTCATGAACAAAACCTCAGCAGCACGAGAACTAGCAGAAAGAATCAACAACTGGGATCTCATCATATTAAAAAGCTTCTGCACTGCAAATAAACTACCAACAGCTAACAGACAACCTACAATATGGGAAAAAAATTTTAGCAGCTGTACCTCAGACAAAGGACTACTATCTAGAATATATAAAGAATTGAAAAAAATCAGACACCCCAAATTCAAAGACCCAATTCAAAAATGGGCATCTGAAGTGAACAGACATTTCTCAGACAAGGAAGTAAAAGCAGCAAACAAATATATGAAAAAATGTTCAACATCACTCGTCATTCGAGAGATGCAGATGAAAACAACACTGAGATTCCACCTCACCCCAGAAAGAATGGCTGCTATCAAGAAATCAACAAAAAACAAATGCTGGCGGGGTTGTGGGGAGAAAGGAACCCTTCTCCATTGTTGGTGGGAGTGCAGACTGGTGCAACCACTGTGGAAGTCAGTATGGAGATACCTCAAAGAACTAGGACTAGAGGTCCCATTTGACCCAGCTATTCCCCTGCTAGGTGTCTTCCCAAAAGAATTAAAAGAATCATACCACAGTGATATATGTACACCCATGTTCATAGTGGCACAGTTTGTAATAGCTAAAGCTTGGAAGAAGCCCAAGTGCCCATCAACTGGAAACTGGATAAAGAAAATGTGGTTTTTTTATAAAATGGAGTACTACTCAGCCATAAAGAACTAAAAACTAGAGTCATTTATAGCTAAATGGATGCATATCGAGGCCATACTCTTAAGTGAAATAAATAGGACACACAAGTGTAAATACCAAATAGTTTCACTAGTGTGAGAAACTGATAGTGTAAACAAGGGTTAAAATGATTAAAATGAATAATTGATCATTTGAAATAGGAAAAAAGGTCCAAAGACGAAGGAGTGAAGGGAGGGGAGAAGAGGGAAAGGAAAAACTATGAGAAAAGAAAACAAATGGAAATGAAATCTATGTAAATAGGGAAGGGCGGAGGGGGTGAAGGGTGCACAGGTAATGGGGAAAAAAAATAAAAACCAAGATATATCATGTACGGGTACAAACACTCAAAGATAAATGTAAACGAATTGTATACCTAAAATGTACCAATAAAAGAACTAAAAAAAAATGCATCCCATCATTTGCCAATATTTCTTGATAACTATGACTATATTCAACCTCTTCAGTCTCCCTCTGATATCTCCAGTCCTTTCCATTCTTAGGCACACCCCCTTGTTCAGGCCTTCTGTGCTCCCACCCCACAGCACTGAGCAGCTTCTCCACTGACCCCAGTTACCATTTTCTCCCCCTGTAATCAGCCCTCCACATAACCCATGAGAGAGCTTTCTAAAAACACAGGCTTGATCATGTCACTAAAAGCCTAAAATAATAAGAAGTGAGATGATAAAAGCTGAGTGGGGTTATCAGAACTCATGCTTTAGTGTTCAAAATGAACAATTATCCTGATTTTAAGTATGCCCAAGTCATTTTCCTAAGAATTGCAATTGTCATAGTGGAATTCATTATTCTGGTGCTTGTAGGCAAGATTATTGTACGTATGTTATGGCTTTAACCACATTATGTCAGGAATGCACTATAGATAGTTTATTTCCAGGAATTTTGTTGGGCAGGTTTATGCAAATGTATACAGTGATAAAGTCTGTTATTTGTGCAACAACATTTACTGATCATGTACTTTGTGCCATATGCTGTGCTGTTCATAGGTGCACAAACTTGCATAGGACATGGTCTTCATTCTCATGAAACATTTTCTGACCTTCTGGAAGCGAAAACCCTCAATAACTATCATCAATACTATAAAATCCAAACACCCCATTGTGAAACACAATGAAATAAATAGTTGTTGACTATTACTCTGAGCAAGGGTATGTACTGGACTTGTCTCATGAAACCTCCCCTGAACTTGCCAGCTCCCACTCACCAGTTCCATAATCATGAGGGACAGACTTCAAAGTGCCATCTTGGAGCAGAGAGACTGAGCCCTACACTGCCTGTACCTTGATCTTGGACCTCCCAGCCTTCATAACTGCTCTCCTCAACTGTCAAATGGGGAAAATAATAGTATCTACCTTGCAACAAAACCCTAAGGATGAAGTGCATCCCTGGTGAGCAATGTTATGTTCATAGTGTGGGTCTGGTTCATGTCAGTGATAGAGAAGTCAGAACTACTATTCTTATGCTGCAGGATTCTTCTTTAGGATATTTCTCTTCTAAAACAGAAATGCATAGGGCTGGGGATATAGCTCAGTGGCTCTGCACCTGCCTTGCAAGCACAAGGTCCTGAGTTTGATACCCAGTAGAAAAAAAAAACAGCAACAGAAATGCATTTCTCAGGAAAAATCCGTGACAGTCTATCCAAGATGAGGTTTCCCAGGGAGTCCTTCCCCAGGGAGAGGACTGCGTAAAGATACCAAGAAGGGAGGCCTCACGCTTCACAAGTTTATCCTGAGCCAGTCCAGTCCAGCTAGATGCACTGGTGGAAGTTCTCATCTCCCAGGGGTCCTTGGAGGTCACCAGCATGCTCACTAAAGTTCAAGAGTACCCCTGCAGTTGGCAGCAGCTCTCACTGGAAAGAAAGTCCCCTGTAGCTTCCCCTGGGAAAAAGAGGCTGAGCATGACACTGTAGTCTGTGAAATCATTCTGAAATGCCATAATTGCTTCCTACCAGTGAGTATGAAGAGTCACATTAGTATTTAAAACTCATCCAAACAGCCAAGTGCTGTGATTACACTAAATCAACCTAATTTCTAAATCACTGGAGTAAACCTTCATTAGATGTTAGCGTATAAACCTGAAAGAATTCAATAAAGTTGAGCAAACAACTTGGGTACCACAATGAGATGACAGACTCTGGTGCTGCAGCATTCTGCTGCCTTTTCTTGCAGTCTAATGTACCTCATGCAATGGGGCTGGGTGATCTTGTTCCATGAACTCAGAGTTTTAAACAGTCCTTGAGTATAACTCACTCCTTCAGCAAATGTTTACTGTTATGTGCCTGGCACTTTTCTTGTTGCTGGAAATATGGTGGTGAACACCAAAGTTTCAGGCCTCATGGAGTTTATCTTACAGGAGTCTTAGGTATACAACTGGCACACAAATATATAATCTAGAATGCTATTGGGAAAAATCAAGTAATGTGTGAGGATGAAGGGATCACCACACAGAATTGGGATGCCAGGTATCTTAAACAGGTTGGTGCTGTTTCTGAGAGAAGTATGGGGACTTTGTGGTCAAAGGTAGCCACAAAGTTATCTAAAGAAAAATGCACTATCCAGAGGAAATGGTAAGACAAAGGTTATGAGGACAAAAGCATGGGATGTTTAAAGATCAACCCAAAGCAGAATGAATGGTACAATGGCTGGTGAGAAATGGTGTGAAGAAGTAACCAGAGGTCGGTAGGGAAGGGCCTTGGAACCAAGCTAAGTCCTTCACATTATATTCTGGGGTGATGGGGAGCTATGGGAGGTTTTGAGGAATTATAGCATCCAATTTTTTATTGTAATGTAATTTTTGTTAATTTTAATTGTGATAAAATACATATAACAAGGATGGATATCGTAAACATCAAGTGTACAGTTCAATAACATTCAGTACATTCACAGTATTGTCCAATCATCACCACCATCCAGCTCCAGAGCTTTATATTCTTTGCAAATTCAAGTTCTATACATCTTAAAGAGTAACTCCCATTCCATTTCCTCCATTCCCCCCAGTCTCTGGGAACTGTTATTCCATTTTCTATCTCTATGAATTTGAGACATAACCTCATATAAGTCACTCGGTATTTATCTTTCTGTAAGTGGTTTATTTCACTTAGCATAATGTTGTCCAGGTTCATCCATGTTGTACCATATGACAGAATTTTCTTCCTTTTTAAGGCTTAATAATATTATGTTGTATGTGTATACCACAGTCTTTAGCCATTCATCTTTCAATAGACATTTGGATCGTTTCCATCCCTTAGCTACTATAAATAATGATGTTGTCAGGGTATACAACGATTTTCACTTTTAAAGGATCATTCTGCTCACAGTTCTGTGATTAGACAGCAGATGTCAAGACTGGAGGCTGGAGACCAGTTAGGCTAGTGAGAAATGTTGGTAGTGGTAAAGAAGGAGAGATGTCATCAGACTGTAATTTATCTTGAAGATAATACCTAATAATCTGGGCTGAAGCAGTGGGCACTTTTCTGTACTTCCTGCCCACGCTGGCATCTAACTTAATGAAATTCACTTCTCCCAACTTCTTATAGGACATCAGTGCTGTGGTCTAAATGTGTATGCCCCAAATTCATCTTTAGGAAACTGAATCCTCAATGCAATAGTGTTGAGAAGTGGGGCTTCATGGGAGAAGTTTAGGTCATGAGAACTCAGACCTCATGAGTGGATTAACGCTACCATGGAAATGGCTTGTGTCCAGTACTGCACCCATCTGATAATGGCACTTGGTAAATGTTTGGCGAATGAACACAGTCAAACATATTTATATCTTGGATAAAGTAAAACAAAAGTGTAACGGAATGAGGGATTCATCAGTGTATAACCTTGTGGTCATATTTTGGACCCTGAGGGGCCTCTTTGGTTTTCTTCCTAGTTGTCATATTTGTTCAGGGCAGACCAGTTTGCCATATGACTGCACACCACACAGCTGAGGTATTAGGTTATTGATCCCAAGTAAGAAGGGCTTCATTAGGCCATGCATGGTGATTCTAGGAAAGAGAAGACACAGAATGAGAAATCTCTTCCTGTCTCATCTATTCTGGTCATGGCCATACTGTAAAAATATGTGCAATATACTGAAAGCATCCACTGTTTGGCATCTGTTTTAGGGACGTTCAAAAGCACATTCTCAATGACAAAAGTAGTGTGTTATTCTCTTTATTTTCTTGCCAGAAAAAAAATGTATTCAAAAATATAGACTATTTGGGTGGAGTCACATTTAAACTAGAAGTACATGTAGAAATTATAGATTCTAAGATCGAGAAGGGGCCCAGAGAGATGAGGAAAACAGGAGACAAACAGACATGGACACAAGTCTAGAGAACACCCTCATTATTACAGGTTACACTGCATATTTCTTAGGGCAGTGTCTATACAAAGGTTTTCCTAGGATTCAATTTGTATATGTGATTCTCTGTCTTATGAGGAATATGCTAGGTGAGATTTAGAATTGGTACTAACTCGATGACATAACTTTCAGGGGCCTTAATTTAAGAGCATGAGGAGAAAAAGTAGCAGAACAGAGAATGCCACCATCACAGTTTTCCCAAGATAAAGTGCCTGATATCGGGAAATCATCAACCTAAAGCCCCCCAAGAAAGGGTGCAGAGGGCACGCAAGAACATCAAGGGACCAGACAGAGGAGAAGAATAATATAGGATCCATTGCTACAGAAGAATTAGATTAATCATGCAGAACAAAGACACTTGATCCAGCAAATCAACAGTATACCTGCACCAGCAAGGATCAGAGAAAACAACTCAGCTGCTCACTGAAAAACAGATTCCTAGACCTGACACAGGAGAGGTTTGTACAACTGGAGGCAGTGGTGAAAATGCCAGACGATATTCCCCTAAAGGTCCACCCTGGAGGAAAAGAAAATTGGTAAGTGAAGATACCAACTTCAGCAACCATGACATGGTTGCCATTTGGGGCAGAGGCACAAACTTAAACGCTTATAGCCCAAAAGGGCTACATACCTCCAGAGCCGCATTCTGGGAAGGGAAAAGCCACCCAGACTTGGTGGACTGGCACTATTGGCAGCTGATTGGCAGATGGAGGAAATTTAAATGGAAATGTAGAAACCTGACTCACCTGAAGTGAACAGCAGCTGGGTCATGCCCACCTTTTGGGCAGAGGTGCCTCCCCCTTTTTTCCCTTCTCCCAGGGCCTCTTTGCGCCCCTGAGAGAAAGAAGGGAAGAGACCAACAGCCGCAGTGGCCTGCTGGCAGCTGGTCAACAAATCAATGGAATTTATGTTGTGAAGTAGAGAACGGGTCCAGCCAAACTCTGCTCCCAGGTCCACCCAGGGCCTTGACTACAAAGGGCTTGAGACACCTGTTCTCCTCTGAGACCAGATACAGGGGGCAGACAAGTGGCGTGGACTGGTGATAGAAAGGGAACACTCCCTCCCCCACATCACACTGGGACAACGGACAAGGGCAAAAGGCACCACATTGGCTGAGAGAGCTGTGCAGACAGGATCACAGAGAAAAGACTTGGGCAAGAGACATAGGGAAAACTGCTGATTGAGGAAAGGGCCACATGTCAACCCCAGAAATCAGAAAGTTGAAGCCCAGGGTGAGAGCTGAGAGAGACAGTGTAGTGAAGACCCAGTGGACCACACCGGTGGGTGAGTTGATGGGATCAGCACCTCCCATTGGAACCTGGACTTGCTGCAGGGGAAAGGTGGCTGGAGCCTGCCATAGAACTGTGCAGAGTTCAAACCCACAGGAGACCAGGGAGCTCAATTCCAGCCTTGCAGCCAAAAACCAAATTGAATTTCAGTGGAATACAGCAGGCTCACAGAGATTATCTGACTTGGTTCTGCAGGCTGCTGCCCACATTGTCTACCTGTGACAGCAGAGACATGCTTTGAAGGGGATTGCCTCTTTTTTTCCTTTTCTTTTTCTTTCTTTCTCTTTTTCCTTCTCCTCTCTTCTTCATTTCTCTCCTTTCTTGCTCCTGGTATTATCCTATTTTTCTCTATAATTTTTTCTTTTCTTCTTTTTCTCTTTCAATTGTTCTTATAAGTGTGTAAATACAGTTTCTAGCTTTCCTGTTCCTGTTACATTGTTTGGTTTTGCATTTGTTCTTTCTGTCTCTCTTTTCCTCCTGTCTTTACCAGTTTTGCAAGATTTGCGGGATCTTCCTGTGTCCTCCAGCACTATTTCTAACCTCTCCCTCTCCTTTTATCTCTCTATCCCTCCCCCAACTCATTCTAAGTCTTCTTCCTGAAAGGTGAGGCCCCTATATTGAAGGGCATGTTTACTGTAAACATATTTCTAGTTGGTCCTTAATTTTGATATGTAGGCGTGGGTCTAGTTCATACAATTAAAGGTGTCAGAATAGAGGCTTCCACAGTTTGTCATTTTCTGGGCTGTTTTTTGATGCTGTTGTTGATGCTGATTATATTACTTTGGCCAAGTTGACATGATTGTTCTGGTCAAGTGATTTTGCTGGTATGACAGGACTGAGATTGCTTAAAAGCCATTACAGACTCAAAGTCCAAGGGCCAAAAATACCTGGAGGACAATCCAGGAAGTAGCCGTTCCCCATGGGTTCTAAATACTACCAAGAAAGATACTTGCAATAAGCATTCTACAAGCAGCAACCCAGGAATTAAACCAAAAACATCAACAACAACATAAAATAGAACTGAGAAGACACCTAAACAAGACTCAAAACCAGATTTCCAGATCACCAACAGGAAATCTAGGGGACAGTGAGATGTGACAACCTGAAAATCAACCACCTGGACACCCTGAACTGGCAATGAAAGAATATCTGGAAAAAATGAAATCAGAAATAATTTCTCAGTTAACAGCAGAGACAGTCACAATAGTGAAAGACATGATTAATAACTGTGAGGCAGACACAGATTAAAAAAAAGTAGAAGAGCTCAGGAACATGATAGAATCCATTAAGGCCCAGCATAAGAAAGAAGTGGAATCAAAGAAAAACATTCAGATATCCAGGAGATTAAAAACTTCATTGAAAGTTTACACAGCAAAATGAGTCAATGTGAGAACAGGATATCAGATATAGAAGACAGGATTGTGGTTAGTGACCAGAGAAAGAAAAATTTCTTAAAAATAGCAAGGGAACATGAAAAAACAATCCAACAGCTACTAGATGATGCAAAGAAGAATAACATAAGACTGATCAGAGTCAACGAAAAAGCAGATAGTGCAAAGGACATTAAAAACAAAACTGTTCAGAACAATCCACTGGACACTGCCCCCCCCAGCTCCTCTGTACAGCCACCTGGTTCCACATTACAAAGATGCAGAGGACACCGGACCACCAGACCATGGCACTGAGTCCCCCTGCTTTGGGCCCAGAGGGCAGAGAAGTTCAGCCGGTCCCAGAACCCAGAAGGAAGGTCCCCGCCTCCATCCCAGGCTCCTTGGGCAGAGAAGGTAAGGCAGTCCCAGCACCTGGAAGGAAGCTCCCTAGGGAAGGTGAGCCACATGGGTGCCAGAAGCACCACCGCTCATGGAAATGAGAAACACATAAGCAAGCCTCAAAAACAGAGTTCCAGATCACCTACAGCAACCCCAAAGGGAAACGAGATGGAACAATCTGATACTCAATTACCTAGAATCTCTGAACTGGCAACAAAAGAGGATCTGGGAAAAATGAAATCAGAAATAATTACTCAGATAACAACAAAGATTTTACTCATGGTGCAAGACATGATTAATAAATCTAGAGAGGACGCAGATAAAAAAATAGAGGATCTGAGGAACATGATGGAATCCCAACATAGGAAACAAATGGAATCCATAAAAGAGATGCAAACAGATTTCTAAGAGATTAAAAACTCCATCGAAGGTCTGCGCAGCAGAATGAACCAAGGTGAGGGTAGAATTTCACATACAGAAGATAAGATTGCAATTAGTGAGGAGGAAAAGAAAAATTGCTTTAAAATTGTAAGGGAACATGAGAAATCAATCCAGCAGCTGCTAGA
>NW_004624808.1:8951001-8968238 GCF_000247695.1 Heterocephalus glaber
TGTAAAGGTGCAAATTTCCAATGATGAATGTCATTATATTGTATACCTACAATGTACCAATAAAAGAATTTAATAAAAAAAAGAAAAAAAAAAGATGTCTACAGCGTGTTCTACCCTACAAAACTAGAATACACATTCTTGTCAGCTGCACAAGTGTCAGCCTCCAAAATAGACCACATAGTAGCTCGTAGAACTTGCTTAAGTAAATGCAAAAGAATTGATGTTATCCCTTGTATATTGTCAGATCATAGTGCAATGAAATTGGAGAGTAATAGCAAAAGAATTCATAAGAACTTCACAAACACATGGAGGTTGAACAACACCCTGCTGAACAACCAATGGGTCACAGAGGAAATTAAAGAAGAAATTAGATATTTTCTACAATTAAATGATAATGCCAATACAACACACTGGAATTTATGGGACACAATGAAGGCAGACCTACGAGGGAAATTCATAGCAATGAATGCCCATATTAGGAAAACAGAGTGAGCTCAAATAAACAAGCTAATGCTGAACCTCAAGCTCCTAGAAAAAGAAGAGCAAGACAAACCCAAAGCTCATACAGAAGAGGAAATTATAAAGATCAGAGCAGAAATCAATCCAACAGAGAGTAAGAGAATGATACAAAAAAGCAACAAATTAAAGAGTTGGTTCTTTGAAAGAATAAATATAATTTACAAACCCTTAGCCAAACTTATCACTTATCAAAAAAGAAAAGGCTTACATCCATGTAATTCTGAATGAAAAAGATGAAATTACACAAATCCAGCAGAAATCCAGAGGATTATCAATATCTACTTTGAGAACCTGTACTCCAATAAGATAGAAAACTCAGAAGAAATGGACAGATTCATATATATATATATATATATATATATATATATATATATGAATTACCAAAGTTGAACCAAGAGGATATAAAAATTCTAAACAACTCAATATCAGTCAGTGAAATTGAAAACATAATTAAAAACTTACCAGCAAAGAAAAGCCCAGGTCCTGATGGCTTTGCTGCTCAATTCTATAAGAAATTTAGGGAAGAGCTAATGCCAGTACTTCTCAGACTCTTTAATGAAATTGAAAAGGAAGCAATATTCCAAAATTCATTCATGGAAGCAATCATTACCTTGATCCTGAAGGCAGAGAAAGACCCAACAAAAAAAGAGAACTACAGGGCAATCTCCCTAATGAACATAGTTACAAAAATCCTCAGTAAGATACTGGCAAACAGAATACAGAAGATCATCAAGAAGATCAGGGCCAGGGATTTAGCTCAGTGGTTTTGCTACGTTCTGCACAAGTGTAAGGACCCGAGTTTGATCCCCAGTACCAAAAAAGAAAAGAAGGAGAAGGAGAAGATCATACACCCTGACCAAGTTAGATTCATCCCAGGGATGCAAGGATGGTTCAACATATGTAAATCAATAAATGTAATACATTATATTAAAGAAGTCAAGGAGAAAAACCACATGATCATCTCAATAGATGCAGAAAAAGCATTTGACAAGATCCAAAACCCATTCATGAAAAAAATCCTACAGAAAATTGGAATAGATGGTCTTTATCTCAATCTGATAAAAGCCATCTAAGAAAAAACAACAGCCAACATCATACTAAACGGTCAAATACTGAAATCTTCCATACTAAAATCAGGAAGAAGAAAAGGATGTCCACTCCTGTTCAATATAGCCCTGGAAGCATTATCTCCAGCAATTAGACAAGAAAAAGACATAAAAGAAATGAAGATAGGAAATGAAGAAGTTAAATTGTCATTATTTTCAGATGACATGGTACTCTACATAGAAAACCCCTAAAACTCTGCCAAAAGACTCCTAGACTTAATAATGAGATTTAGGAGAGTAGCTGGATATAAGATCATCACCCAAAAATCAATATCTTTGTACATCAACAACAGACTCACCAGGAGAGAAATTGGGGAAACAATTCCCTTCACAATGACTTCCAAATAAATTAAATATCTAGGAATCAGTCTAACCAAAGAAGTAAAAGACTTCTACTATGAAAACTAGAGCACTCTGAAAAGAGATCGAAGAGGATATCAGAAAATAGGAAGACATGCCTTGTTCCTGGTAGGAAAAACCAATATAGTGAAAATGACCATACTTCCAAAACTGCTATATAGATTCAATGCAATTCCGATTGCACAGAACTAGAGAAAAGAATCCAAAAATTCATTTGGAACAAGAAGAGACCCAGAATAGCAAAAGCATTTCTAGGCAACAAGACAAGGCAGGGGTTATCACAATCCCCAATTTAAAACTATACTACAAAGCTACTGTGATAAAAAAAAAACAGCATGGTATTGGCAAAGAAACAGATCCTAGGATCAATGGAACAGATTAGAAGATGCAGAAACACCTCCAGACATACTCAGCCACCTCATGTTTGACAAAGGAACCAAACACCCTCACTGGAGGAAAGATGGCCTCTTTAATAAATGGTGCTGGAAAAACTGGGTTTCAACTTGCCAAAGATTAAAACTAGACCTATATCTCTAACCATGCACTAAACTAAAATCAAAATGGATTAAAGATCTAAATATTAAAACAGAAACACTAAACTTCCTGGGAGATAAGTTAGGCAGAACTCTTGAAGACACTGACATAGGAAAAGATTTCATGAACAAAACCTCAGTTGCATGTGAACTAGCACAAACAATCAACAACTGGAATCTCATCTTATTAAAAAGCTTCTTCACAGAAAGAGAAACCACCAGCAGAGAAACCACCAACCTGCAATGTGGGAAAAAAGTTTCACCAGGTGTTCCTCAAACAAAGGACTATTATTGAGAATCTATAAAGAATTTTTAAAAATCAGACCTCCCAAATTTAAAGACCCAATCCAAAAATGGGCATCTGAAATGAACAGACATTTCACAGACAAAGAAGTAGAATCAGCAAATAAACATATGAAAAAATGTTCAACATCACTGGTCATTTGAGAGATGCAAATGAAAACACCACTGAGATTTCATCTCACTCCAGAAAGAATGGCTGCTATCAAGAAATCAACCAATAACAAATGCTGACATGGCTGTGGGGAAAAAGGAACCCTACTCCACTGCTGATGGGAGTGTAGACTGGTGCAAGCACTGTGGAAATCAATATGGAGATACCCCAAAGAACTGGGATTACAGGTCCCATTTGACCCAGCTATTCCTGTGATGGGTATCTTCCCAAAAGATTTAAAAGCATCCTTCCACAGCAATATATGCACATCTATGTTTATAGTGGCACAGTTTGTAATAGCTACATCTTGGCAACTGCCCAAATCCCCATCACCTGCTGACTGGATAAAGAAGATATGGTTTTTCTATAAAATGGAGTACTACTCAGCCATAAAGAATGAGAAACTAGAGACATTTATGGCTAAATGGATTAATAAATGACTTGACTATTCAGCTACCAGTAAATTATAACATCTAGATTTCTGTGCCTTGTAGTGTATTTTAAGTCTAACTAATTTAATTATCAATCAACCCCAGAAGGTAGGTGCTGTTATTTTTGGCACTTTATAGATGAAAAAACTAAGGTTTGGAAAATGCCAGAGTTGGTAATACAGCCCAGGATTTTCTGAGGCCAGATAGTGGCCTTAACAACTATACCAGACTGCATGGGAAAGCAATAGTATAAAAATCCTGTATCTTTACTAAGTGTGTAGAAAACTAGAAGTGAATGTAGCCAGTAGAGTAGCACTATGCATATCTTAGAGTTCTCTATGGAAGCTGGTTCCTGCAAGAATACAAAGCTTCACACAAAGCTTCACAGAATCCAATAGGGAGCTTAGCACAGGATTGCTACTAGCTAAGCACCAAATGTGCTAAGATCGTGACAAACTGAAGGAACAGGAACAAGAAATCGGGATGCTCAGAGAAATAGGTAATGGGTCCAGGCTACCGACTCCTGTACTCATGAAGAAAACCATGAAAAGCTGTCAAATGCTCTAGTATACCAAGCAGCAGTCAGCAGGGCATGGCCACTCACATTTGTGTATTACCTAGGACAGTGATGGTGAACCTTTAGAGACCAAGTGCCCAACTGAAATCCAAAACCCACTTACTTATCACGATGTGACAACACTGCAATTGAACCTGAATACTGAGGTTTCAGTTTATAAAAACAACTCATACATTAACATCTTTTGTCTTAAAAGAGAAACACAATAACATGTATGCCATAGGTTCACCACTACTGACTTAGGAGAATGTGAAGAGCCCTGAGATAAAGTATCACCCATTTAAATAATGCTTTTCCACAGAGAAATGGGTTTACTGTCTGTCCAGCCCCTTAAACACAGTACCCATGTCTTTTTGTACAAGGATGTATCCCCAGTGCTCTTGTAAAATTTAATTTTATTAGTACATTTGCAGTACATACATTTTGCAATCATCTTGGGCAGTTGGTACATGTACATAATACAGTTTGTTCCTTTTTCAACTCCCTTCCCTCCCTCTCCCTCCCTCCTTCTGTAGCTCTCCTTTCTCCCTTTCCATTCTTTTTTTTAAATAATGAAAGGGTGTTGAATTTTATCTTTTTCTGTACATATTGATATGCTTTTTTCTGTATATATTCTTCAGCCTATTGATGTGATGGCTTACACTGATACTTGAATGTTGTGCCATCTTTGCATATCTGGGATAAATCCTACTTGGACTTGGTGTATAATTAATTTTATGCATTGTCAAATTAGATTTGCTACTGTTTTATTGAATATTTTGTATCTATGCTTATAAGAAGTATTTGTCTATTGTATCTTTATCTGGTTTTCTATTTCAAGAATGCTGGTTTCATAGAATGAGTTAGGAAGTAATGTATTCCCTCTGATTCCATCCTTAGGAAGACAGTGTAAAGACTTGGTATACTTTTTTCCTTAAATGTTTGGTAGAATTTATCAATGAACCCATTTAGGCCTGGTGCTTTTGGTCAGGAAAGTTATTAATTATTGATACAAAAAATTATTGATACAGTTTACTTTTCTATATAGACCTATTCTTAGTTGTTCTTGTGTGAGTTTTGGCAGATTATGACTTTCAAGAAATTGTTACTTTTCATGTCCATTAGATGTTTAGTGAGGCTGCCTCTTTCATTTCTGATATTAGTACTTTGTGTTTTCTCTCTTTTTTCATAGCTAAAGCCTTATGGATTTTTTTTACCTTTTCAGTGAACCCCCATTTTCATTCTTGTTGATATTATTAATGTTAGTTCATATTTATGGCATATAATGTCCCGGTTTATTGAAGTTATTAGGACCTTGCACATGGCATTCCTTCACTCTATCTACTTCCCCATCCCCTCCCCTTCACCCTTTGCCCTTGGTCCCCTGGACCTTTCTCATCTGCAAGAGGTCTATCTCCTTGTCTCATTCTATCCTTCATATATTTTTCTTTTAGTTTAAACTTTGTCTTACTCAGATGAGAAATACTGTACGGTATTTAAATTTGTTCATCTGATTTATTTCACTCAACATTATACTTTCTAGGTGCATCCATTTTCCTACAAACATCTCAAATTTGTCCTTCTTTATAGCTGAATAGTATTCCATTATATATACATACCACAATTTTTTACCCAATTGTTTGTTGATAGGTATACATGCTGTTTCCAGGATTTAGCTATTATGAATTGTGCTGCTACAAACACTGGTGTCAATGTGTCACTGTAATATGAATGTCTTCAGTTCTTTGAGGAAGATACCTAGAAGAGGGGTAGCTGGGTCATATGGAATTTCTAATTTTAGTTCCTTGAAAAATTTCCATACTGATTTCCATTATGGTTGTACTAGTTTACATTCCCATACAGTGTAAGAGAGTTCCTTTTTCACCACAGCCACATCGGCATTTGTTATTTTTAGATTTCTTGATGATTGCCATTCTTTCCAGATTAAGATGAAATTTTATCAGTTTTAATTTTCATCTCTCTAATGGCCATTTTTTCATATATTGTTCACCATTTACACTTCATTCTCTATGAAGTGTCTGTTCATTTCACTTGCCCATTTCTTGACTGTATCCCCAGTTCTTAAAACAGTACCTGGCATAGAGAAAGTGCTCAGGAAATATGTGTTGGACTCAAGCACTGAATAATGAGTGTATGACAGAGCTCAGTTCACCATCCTAAGCTACAACCTACACATCTCCAAGTTCCCCAGTCTTCAAACACACAAATAGGGATCTGATCTCCCAATCCCCTCTGTGGCAGTCATTAAGTGTTGTTCAGTAAATATTCCAAACTTTCCCATCACAGGGAAAGACTGTGATTCCCCACCCCTTTGGAAATTAGATATGGCACTGTGACTTGCATTCACCAGTACAATGTGACCAGAGGTTTTAAGAACTTTTCCATTGCCTGGGAAATGAGAGAAGCATAATGACGCATCTTCCCACATCCTGGCACCCCAAGCAAGGACTAAATGGAGAAAAGCTGGCCAACCCACAATAGGCATGTAGCCTATAGTGCAAGCAAGAAATCAAATTGTGTTTCAAGTCATTGACATTTTGGGATTGTTACTTCAGCCCAACACAGACTTACCTGAACGTTGTATCATGTAATTTCCAGAGAAAAGCTATTATTTAGATCAAGTTCCCTTTGCCAAGAATTCCTATGAGTCACTAAGGGGTGCTTGAAATTTATAAATTCATTCTGGTGCACATCTGTCACCACTAGATTTAAACTGCTGTTCCAAGTTTCTCTGACAGTCACCTCTTGCCTCCATGTACCCAACTTTTCCCAGGCTGCTTTAATTTCATCCAAACTATGTCACAGCAAATGACAACAGAGTTAAAACCAAGCTATAGAGTTTAGCAAGATTTTACTGAAGGCATGGTGATGACAGAGGGGAACTGCAATATAGAAAATATTTCAACATCGGTTATACATTTCCATATTGCTTAGGCTCCATCAGCCAGGTCTGTCCACAAGGCCATGTTGGTTTTTTTGTTTTTTGTTTTTTATTTTTTGTTTTTTGTTTATGGTACCAGGGATCGAACTTGGGACCTTGGGCTTGTGAGGCAGGCAGTGGAAACACTGAGGTAAATACCCGGCCTACAAGGCCATGTCGAAAGGTTAGATTGGCTCCCATGTCTTTAATCTTGATCACAGTGGCCAGGGGTCACCCCCAGCCTTCTCCTTCAAGGCACAAAGGGAGAAGGAAAGCCATACTTACCTTCAGTGGAAACCATCACAATCTCTGCAGGGATGCACCTCTGAGCCTCGGGAAGGCCACCATGTGCTCCCTTCTGTGAGGCGCTTGAGTCCTTCACATTTATGCCCTCTTACTTCTAGGATAGAATCTGACCTCAAGCTTTGTAGAATCAAAGGTCTATTGAAATGGTTTTCCCCAAAGAAAAGAGCAGTATTTTCTCAGCAATGAATTCTCAAAAGTAAGAAACCATTGGCAGCTTTAAATAGCGGCTTCTCCTTGATTCTGCTCAGTCTTTTTATGGAGCTTACTTTTTTTCTCTACACGCATTCCCAGAGCTCTTATTCCATGTGGTGTTACCCTTGACCACATAAGTTCCATGTGCTAATCATCTGTTCTATCAATCTCGTCTGGTGACCTCAACTTCCATGTGAGAACCCTATATCTACTACTACTGTGTTAGAAGAGGCAGACTCATGAAGGGATTAAGGGTGTAGACTCTGGAGCCAGACATCCTGACACAAAGTAGGTGCTGGGTATTTGCTCTTACTGTAATACTTGTGGGATGACCTGATGACACATCTGGTTCCCTTTCTAGAGGTATGAGGCTGAACAGACTGTAAGGGTTCCTTAACTTTAATGGCCAGGGACAGAACTAGTTTAAGTGCTGAGTGGCCATCTGAATTGAGTACAAAAGCTAAGACCAGCACCACACCTGAGAAGTGAAGCCCTACCCAGGAAGTCAGGAAAGAAGTCAAGAATTCCAGGGAAAGCAAGCATAGGAAAGTAGAATCCATGATAACTTTGGGTCATCTAACCTTGACATGACCGGGATGTTTGTCCTTGTCATTAAGATGTGATATGAGAGGACAGAGCCAGGTTGACCACATTGCACTCTTTATAAGACCTTACATAAGTTGTTCTCCCCCTTGGCATCCTAAGGCTCTATCAGCAAAGAGAAATATTAGTCCCATAACCTAGCATTTACCAAAGCATGCTCTAGGGAAACACAAAGTCTTGGAGTTAATAGGCATATCTTGAAACCAATTTGGAAATTGTAGCATTAAAGTTTAACACATGTTTTCTTATGGTGGGATCCCTCAAAGGATGTTAATATGCAGTGTGAATCTCCAGGAGGCAGCTAGAGTCTGCAGTGTCACTGTGAACATACTTGAGAAAGAAACCTTCTTTTAAGCTTTATCTCTCCCTGCCATAGCTCATTACATCTACAAAACACTTTGGACTTGTTGTGATAAAAGAGGACGTGTAGGTTCAACATAGGTTTATGTCATAGGTGATTGTATCTAATCACACTCTTAAGCATAAAACAGCAAAACAGGGACAGGAGAGGCTGCAAAAGACTTCTCCCAAACCAGATGGTTGATAAGGTGGAAGCGAGAGAGATCACTCATGCCATCTTGGTGTTTTTGAGAGGCAAAGGAGGGGAGGGCAGAAAGGGTATGAATCAGACAGGAGCAATTCCCTCCCTGAGAAGGGAGTGAGGATGGTTTCCTGCAAGATTAGCCACTTCCAGAGCACTTGCTCTGTGACAGGCACAATGAAGTATGCTTGATGCACAATGTTTGGTTGAACTCTCCCAACAATCTAATAAGGTAGGTCTTATGGTTCTTACATTGCAGGTTAAAAAACTGATGTTGAAGTCCAAAAGAAATTGAGGTTCAAAGAGGTTATTTAAATTGCCCAAGTTCACTCAGTTAATTAGTTTGCAGAGATGGGATTCAAGCATCTTAAGTTGGACTGACTCCAAATTCTATGGTCTCTGAAATCTCCTGTGGACCGCAGGGCCTCAATAACCTGTGTTCAGTGTGTTCTGGCTCCTGCCTTGGGGACACACACTTTAATAGTAAGGGAGAAACATACTGATAAATAACTCAAATACAGTTATGCTCAATATTTGTCCCAGGTACAGTAGGTGGTGTGGCTTGGATATGAAATGTTCCCCAAAAGCCCATGTATTGAAGGTTTGGTTCCCAGGGCATTAATGTTCAGAGGTGGGGCTTTTGGAATGTGACAGAATTATGAGAGCTTTCACTTCATCAATGGATAAATCCATTGAGAGATTCATAATCTGATGCCATTACTGGGAGGTAATTTAGGAGGTGGAGTCTAATTAAAGGGAGTGGGTCATGGGGGCATGACCTTGAGGGCTTGGTCTCTCTCTCTCTCTCTCTCTCCTCTTTCTGGTCACCATGAGATGAACAGCTTTCTAGCTTTGTTCTGCAACATGCTTCCCACCATGATGTTCTGCCTTACCCAGGCCCCACAGCAATGGAACAGTCAACATGGGCTAAAATCTCTGAAACCATGAGCCAAAACAAACCTTCCCTCCTTTATATTGTTCATTTTATATGTTTTGTCATACTGACACAAAGCTGACCAACACAGTAGGCATGAAAGGAAGAAGGTATTATGATGTCAGTTTAGGATGTGAGGTGGAGGGCTGATTAGAAATATATTGAGTAGCAGCTCCCTGAATTGAATTTTTATAAAATTCAGCAAGGGAACACAGAGTAGGTATTGGTGATCGGTGGGTGGGACTGTATTCTCAACACAGGAAACAGTGTCCATATGGGAATTTTCATAAAACGTTTGAGATGAAAAACAAACTTCTCTTCAAAAAGAAAGGGCTCTATTACAGTTGCTGATAATTCCGTTTAAGAAGTTCAGAGACCTGACCACCAAAGGAAAAGACAACAGACTCGAACAAAAAAACCAAAGGCATTGCTAATCTGCCATCTGCACCAATGATGTAGGAAAATAAACGAGAGCAAAGCAAAGCAAAACTAAACAAAAACGCCTTAAACAAAAAAGTCCTCTTTTGAGACAGGAGGAAAGCTCTGTCTCCCAAAGCCATGTCTGTGTTTTCCGTGTTTATGCTGTGATGTGACCAGGGCCTTAGAGGTCTACTGGGGGTCTGTCCGTCCCTTTTTATACTACATGGCTTAATCTGTCTCCAACACTTCCCAGAGTCGGGCAGGAATCAGCTTAAAATGCCAACGCTCGATTTCAGCAGTGTAGCGCCCACCTCCCAAGTCACAACATCTTAGCCCAGCCTCCTCTCAAGCAAGGAAACAGTCAACAAGGAAATGCCATAGTTAAGGCTCTTTGCAACTCGCTGCAAGTGTGAGGCAGCGCTTCATTTCCTGATCGCTCAGGTGGAAATTGTAAAAACAATTAGGAGCAATGACTAATCACCGAATCAAAGCAGGTTGCCCAACTCATTTGCAATTGTGCGCTCAGTTCTGTGTGCCAACAAAGACTTGGGAAGTTTATTATTTAAACCAATTAAAAGCTCTAGGCAAAGCGAGTAGTCAATTTGTGGCCACGTGGTGGGAAAATATCAGTTGGAAGAGCCTGAGGAATTCCCTCAGCAGAGCCATATGGCCAAAATCGGAATGAAGCACCCAAGATTACTGGGACTATCTGCCCTGAAAGCAATTTCAGAACAAAAAGCTTCATGGAACAAGAACAGACTTGTGCTGTGCGCATGTGCCACCAGTCACCAACCCCCGCCCCCCATAGTCTAGCCTGCCTGCAAGGTTGGTAGTTCTAACCAATAGTAAAGGAAAACCAAATTGACTAAAATCCAAACTCTGACTGTTTAGCAAGAGACATTGCTAAATTTCCTGTCCCACCATTTGTACTTTTATGTATTTTAGGGCTACCTAGAGAGTTCTTAAAGGCCCAGATGATGAAAATCGGCTGCCCTTCTTTCCAAATGAGGTACACATCTGGAGAGGGCACTCACACTTTTGCATGGAGCTTTAGGCCATAAAACGGAAAGTAAAGAATTAAAAACTGAAGCCATTTGGTAGCAGTTATAAAAAAAAATAAGGTGGGGGAGGTAAAAGGTGGTAGGGCAGGGGCAGTTACTTCAGCAAATTAGGTTTACAGAATGGATGTTATTACAGTAAGCCTTTACTGAAAGTTCCTTTTCACATCCCCATGAGATATTTTCCACTTACATCTTTTTTTTAATGCCAACACACTGTGTCATGTTTATTGGGCTATTCACAGGTAAGCTTAAAACATGAGAAAGAGAGAAAAGACCAGATGCCATCAGTAGTGTCAAGAAAGAAAATATTTCGCATTTCTTAGTTTCTAATGTTGCAGTCCATTGCAGCCGAACAATATATAGGCAATTCACTGACACATTGGCAACCGGTATGATTGATTTTTTAGCAACCAGAAGCAAATACATTTAACCAATGACTCATGAGAACAATAAGTAAGGAAAAAAGCTATCCATGTAAAAGAAAATTATTTATACAAATTAAGTGGATATAAAATCAGTTAGAAAGAGAACACACATACAAAAGTCATCAAGCTGGTCAGAGAGCACAGAGGTTACAGAACACCACACAGCGACATCGGTGTGAATTCACTTCAGTCATGAAAGTTTGAGTTACATGTTTACAGAGGTAAAGGCACAATCACTTCCATGTAATTAATAGGGGAGCATCCAGATTGCCCACATATAATTCCTTCATACCAGTTTTCACCTATTTCTTTGGTTAATGTAATGATGTCCCATTCTTTAAATCCTAATTCTCCTTGGTTTTCTAGCTCAAAGTCCTAGAGATCACGAGAACAGGGCTGGCCCATGGGAATGTTAGAACCTGTTGTCTTTGCCTTAGAGGTTGTGGAAACCCCATTGAGCTCACTAGAACCCCTCTTCACTAGCCTGGGCTTGTACTGTTGCCTGGGAACATTGAATGCTGCCTCTATCCGCATCTGCAGCCCCTGCAGGTTCTCTGTGGATTGTTTGTGATAGTCTAGTGTGGCCTCGACAAACACTGCCAACTGGTTGACTTGCTCTACATAGTCTTCTAAAAAATTAAACATGCTTCTTTCACCCAAATCCTTTGACTCTTCAAAGTTTCCTACCGCTTGTCTGACTTGGTCTGGAATCTTACCTACTCACTTCTTTTTATAATCATAATCCAGGAGGCAGCCCTACTCTTTTTCAGGTGGTGCTCAATCTCTTAAATCTTTATCTAGGAGTAAGTGAAGTGGATCGATAAAAGTTTGCTTTGCGTTTATATCGAGAGTCTTTCACCTTGGCCATTAGTTTCATGGAGTCGCCAAACTCGATCAAGGTATTGCTGTAGGTGAAGTCCTCACCAAGATCCTCATCATACTTCATCACGCAGTGCCGCAACAGCCCCTCCATCTGGGAATAGCCGGTGGTCTTACTTGCCCTCTGACCTTTGACACAGTGCTCAGCATTCCTAGCTTAGCTCCATATACTGGATTATACTGGATTCGGCTGAAGGTATTCAGTGGCTTTTGAAAGAATTTCTGCAATCTTATTGGTAACATCTATTTTCCTTTCTATGTCCAGAAATTCGTCATCTAGCTTCTTTCCTTCAGCACCATTTATTTTTACACTAAACAGCTGGCTGGCTTTGTGGAACTGCTTCTATAGCCTGGCCACTGACACTGCGGCTACCCTGAGGAATGGGCTGGGCCCTTGGTCTGGGATCTGCATCCCACAGCCCTGGCCCGGCTGCTATCACCTCATGTACCCACACACAGAGCTGCAATTTTTTTTCCTACAAGTCCCTTTGCTCCTAACCACTCCAAGTCTCTACCTCCCCCACCATATGTGTGTTTTCCTGGCAAGTCTAATAGTTCTTGTGTTCCCAGTGGATCTCACTTCTTAAGGTCCTGGTTCCTTTCTCTATCAAGTTCCCTCTAAAAGAAGCATTCTCAGACATTCCCAATTACAGAAAGAGGAAGAACAGTTGTACTAGAACCAACTAGAAAATGTTAAGCAAGAGCACTAAGTTAGCCAGCTGCAGCTGTCCACTTTCTGTGGTATATAACTAATGCACTAAGAGTAAACAACTTTGTGCATCAATAAACAACATGGCTCATGGTATGCTAATATGAAAATTGATTAAACTGAACAACAAAGAATAGCAGCTATAATGTCATTCCCTTAAAAATGTCTGGCACTGTGCTTGCTTCCAAAAGTAATATGGCACACCTCTGAGTGTGTTGAATGGTGTTCGGGATTTTTTGCAATCTGTATGTTGGCAGTAGGGAAGGGGTAGAAGGACTGCCATGCTGTCTGACCAATGCTTGCCCTAAACTGTCACCTTGCTGTGGGTATTCAATCTTACCTTGTTTCATTCCAAGAAGTTTGCAACAGCAGCAACAACAGCACCAACTTGCATTACAGATGAAGTAGACTGGTCCCTGCATCTTAAAGTCAAAGACCTGTAAAAAACAAGGTTGAAAAGAACGAAACTGCAAAGTTTATGAGTTCCAACTTTGACTCTGCTACTAGGAGCTAGAAGCTCTTAGAAAGTGAAATGGCCTCAGCTGCCTGCTTGACTCTTCAAGGAAACTTTTTCTTAAACTGTCAGACATGGAAGCGATCTGAGGGATCTGATAGTCCAAGCAGTGACAGCAGATTGGCATTGTTAATCTAGTGGGAATAGCTATGGTATTTCACAGAGACTAATTGAACTGTTTTGAGTAGATTTCCAAAAAGGTGATTAAGAAATACTGTCCTGTCTTAAGATATCCCTGAAGTCTAATCTGATACTAATTTGGAATGGCCCTTCCCATCTGTTTAAGAGCATCACAAACCCTGCTGCATTTACAAACAGAATGCCAACCCTGCCACCTGGCTGGCTGTTAAGTGAAGTAGGCATGAAAACTGCTAAACAAGATGACTATAGTTCTTCACTAGAAGAAGAAATAGGCACACCCAAAGAACGCAAACCCCAATCTCTTTGAAGGTAAGCATGGTCTTGTCACTTGACTTAGCCAGTAAAGTATGAGTGGAGTGTTATGTGTTACTCAAGGACAGAACCATTTAATTGTCAGACCCTCCAGAGCTCCCTTGCCCTAGCCTGGTAAACCCTGAAACAATGTTGAGATGATGTAATGAGATGCTACTGACTGAGTATATGGAACAGACTGACTTACTGAACCATGGTGGATATACAGCAGGATTCTTCAGCATATTTTTTTGTATTTAATTAGTAAGGCTTGGGTAGTACTTGTTATCCCAGCATATTCTAGTCTCTTTTGACTGGTAACAATCACAATCCACAGCGACTGATTTTTTATTTCCTGAGTTGTAATTTAGTTATTCATTGAAGAGTCTAATTTTAACTAAAATATTACTTTACAAATTGGAACACATGAGTTAGATAAGAAATATTAAAGGGGCAGTCTAAAGAATATGCCACTCACCCATTCAACCCTTTAGATTCTCCAAGGCCTAATTTTATGTCAATCAAAGAACCAGAAAGTCACTTATTTGGCTGATTTAGTGTAGGTCCATATAGGAAAATGCATTCATTAAACCTTAAATTGTTCTTTTTTAAAAAAAAAAATTTCAGGCATGTCCTCGCTAAATTTCCCAGGCTGGCCTTGCAGTCCTATTCCCGCAGCCTCCCTAAAATTTGGAATTAGAGTCATGGGCCACTACACCCAGCTTATTATTCAAAATTGATCTAAAACATGCATTCTCTGCAGAGAACAATGGAGTGGTCTATATAATGTTCTTTATATCATTTTCCATGTGATAATCTGCCCAGAATGTAATATGGGGGCAAACATTTTCACTGTTTATCCAATATAACTTTTGTTAGATCACTGGGGATCAAACCAGGGATTCACACATGGTAGGCATGAATTTTTCCATTGAAGTACATCCCCAGCCCTGGAACCATATTTTCGTTATTACCTTGGCTTCCAGCAAGCTCAGAGCTAAATTTACCACTGCATTTCAAGAG
The DNA here is from genome assembly GCF_000247695.1 of Heterocephalus glaber. The sequence goes on from NW_004624808.1 coordinate 8,965,941, forward strand.
CTATCATCCTTCTTCCTGGAGTGCATCCTTGTGACTCTAATCTCTCACTTATAACTGCCCTCCATACATCCATATATGTATTTTTTATTTTATAAGACAGTTTAGAAACCTTTAGAAATATCAATGCTGAAAGCCATTATAGAGTATTCAGTTAACAAGGCAGATTCATTTGCAGAGGAATATCACCCCCACAAAGTAAATCCTTCCATTTCTGTGAGACCCATTTCTAGGGGGCTATAGGCTCTCTCTTGTCTTTCTACTCTCTTCCAAGACAAGCAAATAGTTCCACAGGCTATTGGGCAATTTGGTTGGCCTCTAGAAGTATAGAGACAACGTTTATCTGAATGAAGTTGAAAAGAGTTTGGCTACAAATTCCAGAATAATCTGATCATCTTTATATTTGTAACAACAGACTATAACAGAGAAAGGCAATAGGGTACACTAGGCAACTTCACTTCAAGGGAAACTTTGCCCTGTTGGAGTCTGTGATCATAGACAAACTTGATATTTTATAGTACATCATAAATCAGCAAGAATGGAAGGAAAAGAAAAAAATATATTAGGCTAACTACTAGATGAAGTGGCTTTCTAAGCCCAGTACATTGTGGTTCTCAAATTAGCACAGAATATCTCAACAACAGCATTAGCATTTTGTAGTGAATAATTTTTTGTTGGGGGCAAGGGGACTTCTCTGTACATTGCAAGCTGTTTAGCAACATTCCTGGCCTCTACCCAAGTCACGAAAATCAAAACTGTCTCCAAACACTGGAAAATGTCTCTTTGGGAGTCAAAATTTTCCCCACACTGAAAACAACTGAATTGGGGTAACTCTTGCCACAGTCAGTCATACCCTGTCCTCTTTTGTCTTTCTTATAACATAATCACAATAGCTGACATTATTGTGTACTTACTATCGGCAGACATGCATTATGTTATTTAATCCTCGCCACAGCCTTATGAGGGACTATTTATCCCTACTTTGCAGATGAAAATCCTGAAGTTTAAAGTTTATAGAATATCACACAAATACTCTCATAGGAAATGAGGCTTACAGACAAGCCCTGAACTTCTTGGCTCTAAACCTGTGTTCTTATCCACTGTTCAACCCAAATTAACAATCCACTATGAAGGAACTGATGTCTTTCCCACTTTGGTGATTAACCTATAGCTTGCAGCTAGCCCTTCTCAGAATCAGAGTTCTAATCTAAGTTTCTCTACCTCAAAAGGCACACCATTTTTTTTCTCCACATGGATCTATTACGTGATTGCTGGGCCATTTGTACCTTCTCCCACTTAGGTGCCAATAGAGGGAAAAGGGTGAGACATCTGGAACCAATGAAGTACAGAGATTGCACCAAAGGGAAATACCAAAGCAATGGAAATCAGCAAAAGAAAAAATTTGGGCTGTGCTGGAAAGGCCACACAGCAACCAAAGTTTGCAATGTGATGAGCCAGCCCAACAACTACTACAACTTAGGGAACCATTGGGATATTTCTTTGGTAATCCTTGGCCCCACATGCTTCACTGAACTCCAAAGACAGAAAAAAATGGTGTGACCAGGTTGAGTTTTCCTAAGGCACTTGGAGATTATTCCACTTTATGTCTGTTAGTGAGCGAGCCAGAAATCATAGTTTTTGCAAAGATGATGATGAAAAGTCAATATCGCATGAACTCCCCACGTGCCCAAGCTGGGATTTAACATAGCAAAATTGATGTGTGAACCAGTGTTGCTATTTAATGTGGTTTCTATCAAAGTGTTCATAAAACATGGAGCTGCAGCTGGGCCCCATTAGGTAGTTTCTTGGTGAAAGTTTTCCAAGAAAAACCTTTTTAACAACATCATAAAGCCAGGCACAAAATGACAGTGCAATGACTGGCTGAGAGACATGGGAAATTTTATCTTTTTTTTTAACTTGTATAAATATATATTTTTTTATTAAATTCTTTTATTGGTACATTGGAGGTATACAACACATTACATTTCTAATTGGGAACTGTACCTTTACATAATGCAGCTTGGTTCTTATTTTTTCCCCATTCCTAGCCCTCCCTTCACCCCTTCCATCCTTCCCTATTTACAAAGACTTTATTTCCATTTTTTCCATTTCTCATCATTTTTCCTTTCCCTTCTTTCCATTCCCCTGCCCCTCCCACTACCCCAACCCCTTTGGACCTTTTCTTCCTAATTTACATTATCGATTTTTCATTCTAACCATTGGTACATTTTAGGTATACAATATAATGACATTCATCATTGGAAATTTGCACCTTTACATAGTCTCTCTTGGTTCTTATTT
>NW_004624808.1:8972965-8993245 GCF_000247695.1 Heterocephalus glaber
CAGTGGGTCCAGGTGGTTGAGTATCAGAGTGTTCCATCTCATTTCCCTTTGGGGTTGCTGTAGATCATCTGGAAGTCTGGTTTTGAGACTTATTTATGTGTTTTCTCATTTCAACTGGGGCGGGGGGCTGTTAGTGCCTGCACGGATTATCTCCTCTCAGCTGGGAGAGGTGGGACAGGGGCCGGGAGCAGCGGTAGGGATGGTGACCCAGAAGCCCTTTCCTGTGGGCTGGGAGCAGCCGGAGGGATGGTGGCCACGAAGCCCCTTCCTCTGGACCAGGAGCAGTGGGATGGTGGCTCAGAAGCCCCTCCCTCTGGGCCGGGAACAGCTGGACTCAGTACCTTGGTCTGGTGGTCTGTTGTCCTCTGTGTCTTTGTAGTGTGGAACCAGGTGGCTGCTTGTCTGCAGCAGAGTGATTTGGTGTCTTCCACATGACTCAGGACCTCGGTAGGGTGTGCACAGACCTTCCTGTTTGCAGTGAGCTGATTGGGCATATTCCGCAAGAGTGGGGACTTTGGTAGGGCGTGGGCAGACCTGCCTGTCTGCAGTGGGCTGATTCGGCATGTTCTGTGTGACTCAGGACCTCGGTAGGGCATGGGCAGACCTGCCTGTCTATAGCGGGGTGATTCGGCATCTTCCGTGTGACTCAGGACCTTGGTAGGGAGAGGGAAATTTTATCTTTAAAATGGTAAATGGGGGTTTATTCTGTCTGTTTCTTGAGGAAAAACTGGAAGACATTAAAGGCTACATTTTCAGCCTTGACTGATTTCATTCATTTATGCATGAATTCATTTGTTCAACATTTATGTAGCACCTACTACATGCCAGGCACTGTGCCAAATGCTGGAAGGAGCAAAAATATAAAGAACACTATGAGAACACAAATAACTAATCCAAAGTAGCCTGTGGTAAGGGTTTTGGTGATGGACTTTGTGAAGCTACATGGAAACGTATTTGTTGCCCAGCAGGTAGGTGTTCAGAAAATGTATGTTCCTTTCTTCTCCATGTACAATAAGATATGAATGCTTTGAAGATGTTTCAGTCAGCATCCTAACACTATAACAAATACCTGAGATAATAAAATTATAAAGCAAAAAGGTTTGTTTGAGCTCACAGTTTTAGAGAGTTCAGTAGATGATTGTTTAGCCTCATTTCTTCTGGCCTGTGGTAGCACATCGTGGTTAGAGTACATGGCAGAACAGAACTGCTTGCCTCATTTCCAGTAAGTGAAAGAAAAAAGGAACCATCCAGGATCCCAATATCTTCTTCAAGGTCATCCTCTCAATGAATGGAAGACCTCCCACTAGGTGCCACCTCTTAAAAGTTCCACCTATTCCCATAATGTCAAGCTGGGGACCAATCCTCTAATTCATGGGCCTTTAGGGAATACACAAATTCCCAAACACAGCAAAATACAATCATGCATTTATTCTAAAAGATGACTCTCAACCGCACCCAGAAGATAATGTTGGAGGCCCAATTTGGGAATGTGTGCTATTGTTTTAAAAGATACATTTTTATCTAAACATCCAGATGCGCACATTAGTTCTGTAAATTACACTCTTAAACCTTTCCTGTATGCCTACGTGCTCCCTCTGTTCTGAGGACACTTACTCCAGTTGAAGAAATCATAGTTATACCTTCTTATGGATAAAATGTGTAAGAGGTCTTCCTTACCCTCAAACTTGGATTCGTTATGGATCGGTGTAAGCATTGACCATTCATCCAACCAAAAAGTGTAGGTGATGATAAAGCTTGAGAGGACTTGGGAGGATGGATGAGGGGTCAGGCAAGGCCTTATGAAGGAGGTAATCCTGAAGCAGTCGTTATGGTAGAGATTGCATATGAGTACAAAGGACAAAGAAAGATATTTCATAGTGGGTATGGCCTAACTGAAGATCCAGAAGTAGGAACTACTTAGCATATTTGGGGAACAATGAATGAAGCATATTGACAGGAGCACCATTCAGAGGATTAGTGAGAGATCCAATTCACACTATAGGTAGAGAACTTCAAATTCCAGTCGAAAGTATTGCATGAAATTAGTAGCCCTCATGTATGGCAAAGACAGTACTCAAAAATAGGGAGCAAGGATCAAGCCCTCAGATTCTCAAGAATTTGGTTTTAACAATATTATTCATCTTATCAATTATTCATTTTAATCATTTTAATCCTTATTGAAATAGGAAGAAAAAGTCCAAAGGGGTAGGGGAAGTGGGAGGGGAAGGGGAAAGGAAAGAAGGGAAAGGAAAAATCATGAGAAAAGGAAAAAATGGAAACAAAGTCTTTGTAAATAGGGAAGGTTGAGGGGTAAAGGGAGGACAAGGAATGGGGAAAAAATAAGAACCAAATACATCATGTACAGGTCCAAGTACTCGATAAATGTAAATGTATTGTATACCTAAAATGTACCAATAAAAGAATTTAAGGAAAAAATATATTATTCATTATACTAAGTCTCTGAACTTTGTCCTATAAAATTCTTTAAACACCGTAAAGCACATATGAAAAGGTCCTGAGAACCTATGCCAATACCCTGCTTGGGGAATGTGTCTTTGAAAATAAAAAGAACTAGCATTGCAAACATTGCAGGACCCTTGCATATATTTCTTAACATTTATTCATTTATCTTTTTTTTTTTTCGTACTGGGGATCGAACTCAGGTCCTTGCACTTGCACAGAAGGTGGTGAAACCACTGAGCTAAATCCCCTGCCCCTATTCATTTATCTTTTGACTGACAGGTAGTAGTTGTGCACGAGTTACAAAGTGATGTTTCTGTTCATGTTTACATTGGGTAATGATCAGGTCAGGTTTATTAGCATAGCTATCACCTTAAACTTTTATCATTTCCTTCTGGTGTGCACACTCAAAAGCCCCTCCTCTAGCTATTTTGAGATAGGCATGCATTGTTACTATTTTCACCCTACTTCCACATAAAATACCAGAACATACTCTCCCTATGTAACTACAACGTGGCACCCATTCACCAACCTCTTTCTATTGCCACTCTCCCTTACTCTCCAGAGTCTCCAGTAATCTCTATTCTACTTTCTACTTCTGCAAATATATTTTTTAGATTCTACATGTGAGTAAGATCTTCAGGTGTTTGTCTTTCTTTGCCTGGCTTATTTCACTTGATGTAATGTCCTCCAGGTTCTCCATGCTCTCACAATTAACAGGATTTCATCTTTTTTATGGCTGCATAGAATTTCATCATGTATTATGTACCACATTTTAAAAAAATTCATCTGGTTATGAGAAAAGAAAAAAATGGAAATGAAGTCTATGTAAATAGGGAAAGGTGGAGGGGGTGAAGGGTGCCCAGGTAATGGGGAAAAAAATAAGAACCAAGATACATCATGTACAGGTACAAACACCCAATGATAAATGTAAACATATTGCATACCTAAAATGTACCAATAAAGGAATTTAAGAAAAAAAAATTCATCTGGTGATGGACATTTAGGTTGATTCCATTTCCCCGATATTTTTAATTTAATTCTCACAAAGTCTATGCGGCAGGCTCTAATATAAAATCCATTTTTATGGATGAAAAACATGAGTTCAGAGTAGATCAATACAGGAATCAAACCTTGACTTGCCAGGTATGGTGACATAGGCCTGTAATCTCAGCTACTTGGGAGGCTAAGGAAGGGGGATTGCAAGTTTAAGGCCAGTCTGGACAATTTAATGAGACCTTGTCTCAAAATAAAAAATAAAAAAGGCAGGGACATAGTTCCATGGTAGAGTACCCGTGGATTCAATCCCCAATAATTCACATACACACGCACACACCATGCCTGACCTACTTTATTCTAAATTCACTGCTACTCTTTTCACTATTTTATACCTCCTAAATGGAATCTGTTTGCAAAAAGTGTAATTGGAACATCCTGTGATTAATTCGTACTTGTAGATGAAATTCATTCGTGTGTGCATGTGGCACTGAACCCAAGACCTTGCACATGCTAATATTCTACCATTCTACCACTGAGTTACACACCCCACTTTGGTTTAGTAAAATTTCTATATGCCTGTTGTCTAAACATCTCTGAATGTCAGAGTTGTAGCCAAGTTAGGGAAAACAATGAACTCAAAGATATCCAGAAAAATTTCATTTTAAAGTCAAACTACTCCCACATTACATAGTCAAACTACTGTCACATTCAACCATCAAGAGACACTACTCTCAGGATCAGAGAAAATGCTACTAACTGGAACTATCCATAACTGAGGGCACATATATCAAGCCATGGGCAGACCAGGGTTGGCTCTGCTATTCTAGTAGGTCTGCTATAAAATCAAGTATCACTAAAGCTACAGCAAATAACCTTTATACACCACTTTATACTTTGCAAAGTTTATAATCTCCCTCTGAAACACTACTACCCCCTTACTTCACAAATGAGGAAACTAAAGTTCAGAAAGATTAAGTAAATTGCTTAAGGTCACATGGCTCAGTAAGTGGCAAAGTAGAGATGCAAACTCCAGACTTTTGACTCCAAAGTGCAATGTACTACTTTTTAAGTGCCTGAACACTAGTTTTGCCTTTCCTTTGACAAAATAACTAGTTGAAATCCTTTTTAAAAGTCAGCAACTTAAAATTAACTGCTTTCATTTTTCAACGCTAAATCTCCAGTTTCCAAAGTTCCTTTCTCCAGCCCTATATGTCATAGGTGCAGGGAACCCCTCCTCAGAATCCCAAATGCAATAAACATGACTCTAAACTGAAGGAAATCCAAAACACATGGTGACCATAAAAATGGCATTGGAGAAATTAACAGCAGGTTGTCAGAGAGACAAGAATCTCTAGTAGTGTTATCCTGATGAGTCATGTCCAGCTTCTATCAAAAAAACCTGGAGAATATTCCAGTGATGCAGCTCACAGAGAAAATGTAGGAGGAAGATAATAGCTACCTGGTGAGCAGGCAGTGAGATTCAAAAGCTCTTAAAAATTCCAGTTATCAAACCATTCTCTATGTGGGCCACCCTACCTCCTCACATGGTTTTAGCAATGTGGGTATTAAAATACAAATGTATCCATCATTGCATAAGTTCATCAATTAGCTAATTACTGTAGGGATAAGAAAAATCAGTAGATTATACTCTCCAGACAGTGGTTTATTTATTTAAATGGTGAAATAAAGATTCTACTCTCAGTCCTCAGTCCAGTGACTGAATTACCCAAGAGCCTCCTACCTGGATTCCTGTAATACACACACTATAGTCAGTGCTCCACATCCACTGGTTCAGCATCTATTGATTCAGCCAAATGCACGCCAAAAATATTCAAAAAAGAAACTGCATCTTTACTGAACATGTACATGTTTTCTTGTCATTATTCCCTAAAGAATACAGTATGACAACTATTTCCATAGCATTTACACTGTATTAGTATAAGTTAACCTAGTGATGGTTTAAAGTATACTGGAAGTTATGAGTAGGTTATATGCCAATACTATGGCATTTTAGGTAAGGGTCTTGAGCATCCATGGATTTTGGTATCCGCTGGAGATTGGGGAGTGTCCTATAACCAAGCCTCCATAAGGGGACCTAGGAACAACTGTATAGTATTTCTTAGATTTAAAAGTTGATTAGAAACTCTTAAAGGATTTGTTAAACTGCAGACTTTTAGGCCTCACTCTCAGAGTTTTGAATTCAATAGGCCTGGAATAGGGCCCAAGAATTAGCCTCTCTCTCTCTCTCTCTCTCTCTCTCTCTCTCTCTCTCTCTCGATAGAGATGAAATCCAGGGCCTTGTGCATGTCAGGCAAGGCAAGTGCTCTATGACGGAGCCACATCCCCAGCCCCAAGAATCAGCATTTCTAACAAGTTCCCAGGTGCTGCTGACATTGCTAGTCGAGGGACAACAATTGGAGAAGAAATGCTGTACAGCCACCCGAGCAACATACCTAAAAAAATTTATTTTGTTTGTGTCACTCTTCTTTTTTTGTATGTGTGTCACTCTTCTTAAACACTCGGTTGCTCACAACTGCCTACACAATAAAGTGCAGCCTCTAGTGCCTGATAGCGCAAGCTCCACTCACTGTCTTTCTCCAATCTCATCTCACAACACTCACAAACACAAACCCTCTGTTGCACCCAAAAAGATTTCAACACCATTCCCAGAGCTCAATATGCTTATGCTGTTCATGCTGTTCCTCTCAAAGGAAATGCCTTCACCTTTCCTTTTCCGATCAATATCCACAGACTTCTGGCTCCTGCTCCATTTCCTCTAACTGGCCTTTCCTCACTGTTCTAACTACATTGACCTCTTCCTTCTATAAAGACCAACAGCATTTCCAATTTGTCCCCCTCTGCTTAGCAAGCAGGGCAGTTAGCAGTTTTACAGATGTCTCCTTTTCATAAGTAAACTCAGTTCCCTGAAGGGCCATGTCCTAAGCAGTGCTCTCCTTCAGTACCCATGGCAGTGTTAGACAAATGATATAAGTAGGTTCCTTTTAAAATATAATTGTTAATTAAGGGTGTTTTGTATGTTTCCCAAAATAGGTGAGGTGTGGCTGAGTTTGTTTTACTTAGAAGTTTTTGCATTTCTTTCACATCTGAGGATTCCTGAGGACAGTTACATCTGTAAAATGAGGTTGAAAACAGACGTGACAACATGGGTACCGTCTATGCATTTGCTGATCGCTGCTGGGTATTTCCCAATATACTCACACGTGGAGCACAGATCTAATTTACACAACTTAACTTAACCCTCTGGTAATGCAAATGCATCATAGGTGCCTTTGACCCAGATCAACACCGAACAATGATCTAGACATATGCTAATTAAGATTTCATTAATGACAAAAATATCCTGCCTTTGAGGGATGCCTTGATGAAGCAGGAGGGAGATTAAAAAGACAATTACATTTCTTAAATCACCTCCCTTTTTCTCTATGAGATACTTTGGGGCTGATTTTGTTCGATTCCACCTTTTCAAAAAATCTCACTTGGGGAAAAATGGGAATATAAAAATAATAATCTCTCAAAGTAAGTTTAAGCTATTCTAACAAAGACACTGCATGTGGAAAGCAACTAATGCTGTTTAGGTTCTTCCCTTCATAGAATCTAAATCATTTGAATTGGTGAAAAGAAAGCAGAAACAAATTGTATCTACACACCAAAACTAATCTGATTTTTTTAAAAGCATGTTCTCCATTTCTAAGAAGATTACCAACCTAGGTTTGATTTCAGTTCAACATCTGGTACGTTTACTATTGTTGTCTTAGGTCCAGTCTCATAAAACCACAGGTAGTTTCTAGAGCATGTGAGGGCATAATCACCCGACAGCTGGGCATTATTCCAATGACAATGACCATATTCCTCAACCCAACTACATTATCTAGAATGGCTAGAATTGGCAGCGGAGTTTTGCTTTATCTTGTATTTCCTTTATTCCAAAGAGGGTCTCCAACTCCAAATACTTTACTAGACAAGTGACTGCTTCAATGAGTGCAAAGTAACAGGCTTGCTGGTCTCTATGGCAGGATATACATAATCACCATAGAAATATATAATTACACCTGCCAGCCACATCTTGTGTAATTGATTCAATGACTAACAATGTCAATGGCGAGCTAAGCTTTGAGGTCTCACTGCGAGAAAATACTCATACATGGCTAAACATCTTGGTATCTTAATTGCTTGTCATACTGCCAAGGCTCCTGTGTTGTATCTATTTCCACAGCAACAGACTGGAATAGATAAAGCACATTTAATAGCCTAATGTGAATAGATAACCTTGTTTGTGTTTTACAGGCCTTTTGAGAAAGTTGTGGAATTCTCGGAAATAATCTGGTCGTGGAACCAGATTTAGAGAGAAACTTAAAATATGATTCTATGTATTTAAAACTAGATGCATGAGCTGCATTTTTTCAAGAAAAATCCTCTAATTATGAGTATGAGCAAAGAAGAGCAGTTCATAGTTTATCACATACAAAAGCACTGAAATCTACTGGCCATTGGAAGTGATTTTCTTTTAATGTGTATATTTTTATGGGTGCATTGTGGTAATTCAACATATATACACAATGGGTATTAATCAAGTCAGGTATCTATCCCTCACTGGAAGTTGTTTTCATGGCATGGTTTGGAAGCCAACACAGTGGTAAACCAAAGGTCACTGACCCTGGAGACCAGCACACCAGTCATAATCACTTGTCGTGAGAATGGGGAGTCATGGCCAGGTAGTGCTTTAAAAATACAGTGACTGGTGAAAGGTGTCAAGAAGCCTACAGATTTACCATGTTTTACCCTAGATTAAATAACTTTTGATAAACTTCACAGATACAAAGTAACCCTCATCATCCCCTGGTGTGATTCCATCTTGCGTGTCTATTCTCTAGGGTGAGTAGCTATTTATTTCTGTCCGTGTTCTCTCCCACCTACGTGCGTGCCGCCACTCCATGGAAGATTCAGTGGATATGGACATGAGCCCCCTGAGGCCCCAGAACTATCTTTTCAGTTGTGAACTAAATGCCAACAAAGATTATCACTTTAAAGTGGATAATGATGAAAATGAGCACAGTTGTCATCAAGAACGGTCTGTTTAGGGGCTGGTACAAAGGATGAATTGCATATGGGGGAAGCAGAGGCAATGAATTACAAAGGCAGTCCAATTAAAGTAACACTAGCAACTTTGAAAATGTCTGTACAGCCAACGGTTTGCCTTGGGGGTTTTCAAATTACACCACCTTTTGTCTTAAGGTTGAAGTATGCTTCGGAGCCTGTGCATATTAGTGGACAGCACTTAGTGGCTGTGGAGGAAAATGCAGAATCAGACGCGGAGGAGGAAGAGGATGTAAAACTCTTAAGTATATCTGGAAAGGGATCTGCCCCTGGAAGTGGTAGCAAGGTTCCACAGAAAAAAGTAAAACTAGCTGCTGATGAAGAAAGTGATGATGATGATTTTGATGATGAGGAAACTGAATAAAGAGAAAGCTCCAGTGAAGAAATTGATGAGATACTCCAACCAAAAATGCACAAAAATCAAACCAGAATGGAAAAGACTCAAAACCATGAACACCAAGATCAAAAGGTCAAGAATACTTCAAAAAACAAGAAAAGACTCCTCAAACACCCAAAGGACCTAGTTCTGTAGAAGATATTAAAGCAAAAATGCAAGCAAGTATAGAAAAAGGTGGTTCTCTTCCCAAAGTGGAAACCAAGTTCATCAATTATGTGAAGAATTACTTCCGAATGACTGACCAGGAGGCTATTCAAGATCTCTGGCAGTGGAGGAAGTCTCTTTTAGAAAACAATTTAAACAGTTTGTTAAAATTTTCTGTCTTATTTCATTTCTGTAACAGTTGATATCTGGCTGCCCTTTTTATAATGCAAAGTGAGAATTTTCCCTACCGTGTTTGATAAATGTTGTCCAGGTTCCACTCCCAAAAATGTGTTGTCCAGAATACCTGTTTAGTTTTTAAAGATGAAACTCCACCCTTTGCTCTGTTTTAAGTGTGCATGGAATGTTATGATAGGACGTAGGAGTAGTGGTGGTCAGATATGGAGGTGGTGGGGAGACAAAAATATACATGTGACATAAACTCAGTATTTTAATAAAGTAAAGAAAAAGTAACTCTCATTTTCCATCACTGCTATTCTTTTATTTCTCTTTAACATGCTGGGGTTTTATAGCAACCACACTTAGACAACCGCTTTCCATGGCTACCAAAGCTCACTCATTCAGTGGTTCACTTATTTACTCACACACTTGGCATATTTTTGAGCACCTACTATGTGCCAGGCACAGTAGACACTGAGGTACGATGCAAGAGAATGAGTGTTAAGGGAACATACTAAGTGCATAATAAGAGTGGCACTACCCTAGACTCTGGTGATCAGAAAAGGTTTCCTGAAGGGGAAGTGTTTCAGCTGAGTCTTGTAGGACAAGTAGAATATTAATATAGTTGGGGGGGGGAGATAGCAGTCACAGAGTACAAAGTCACAGAGGTGAGGTACGACGTAGCTAGAACACGAAATAGCATAACATGAGATTTCACTTGAGAAGGAAGAAGGAACCAGAGCATGAAAGATTGCCATATCGTATTAGGGGTTATAGATTCTGGTCTGCAGAACAATGGAGAATCATTTTTAAGTGGGAGGGGGCAGTGTGTTAGGTGGCACATATTAGGAATATTATTTACCTCAGTGTTAAGAATAGAACACTGTTGATGTAATTCAGAGGTAGTGCTTTTGTCTAGTATATGCAAGGTCCCGGGTTCAATCTCTAGCACCAAAAAAAAAGGAAGGGAGGGACTGGTGTTTCAAGAAGAATAAAAAGTTTTCCCTTTGATAGTACTTTTCTTAACTTGAGTATTTGATACTGCTCTAACATGCTTTCTTCGATAGCCCTTCTAGTTTTCCTCTAGCTCCTTTGCTAGTCTTACTTTTGTCAGTTGATACTTCCCTTTTCCCATGATCACCAATCCTGCAGAAGTGACTCCAAATTAGCTTCTAAATCTACCTCTAGTCCATCCAGAACCCTTCTAGAAAACTTGTTCATCCTAAATTCCACTTTCAGTGGTATGATGCACATCTTATATTTCTACTTGCATAGAAGCCACATTCCCAGTTGTAGTAACACTACCATTCTCCTGTGGAAGAAAACTCCTTTCCAATTGGATGCTGTCCCACCTTCTTCTGGTCAAAGGACAGTTCTGTAAGCTCATCAGACTTCCATGGAATTTGAATCTTGAAAATTGAAAATTATTGGGTTCTGGCTCATCCTAAAATCAGAATGATCAAGAGTAGATTCTTCAGTTCCTTCCCTCTGGGCTCTCATACATTCTCTTAAGTTCTAAAAGCTATCCTGTATCCTATTAGTGCATGTAATGTGCAGTAGTAGTAGTAGTAGTGGTGGTGGTGGTGCACACATTATGCCATTTGTGTGTGTGTATTATGCAGGAGTGTGTGTGTGTGTGTAGTTAAAATTACAGTTCATTTCAGTTGCTTGCAAATAAAGAGTGCTAGCTTTTTACTGGTAGTGAAGGCCCTTGCCCAAGTGATACCATCTTATCCATCTAAACATATATACCAACATTAGTGAAACTAAACTTTTGCCCCAGTCCAATAATTGTCTCTTTTTTTCCCTTTCCATCACATCTACTGTGACAACACCAGCTCCACACCTTAGCTTTCTCCTCTCCTTGTCTATCTTTCACTTCCCATTACACTTACACTGATGGAGGGCACACTATATGGGTAGCACTGTGATGAGCATTGAGGAAAGAATAGATGGAGGAAGTAGGTCCAAATTTAAGGAATTACTTTGAATTCTACTTATCTCTTCTTTTTCACCCTTCTGCCCAAAGCCTTTCCCAATACTTTCAGGAACATTGCTGTCTAGGGTCTAGGTACTTTGTTATAATAGTCTCCACCATATAAGTGACCACTAGGAAAACAGTGTTGAATATTATTGTAGTAGTCATCTTTCAGTTGTTGTGACCAAATACTGAGAAAAACCATGCAAAGGAGGAAGGGTTTGTTTTGGCTCACAGTTTCAGAGGCTGGCTCCAAGGCAGAAACATCATGACAGCAGGGCATGCAGAGAAAAGCTGCTCACCTCAGGGCAGCCAGGCAGAAGAGAGATCAAGGAAGAGCCTGAGAAGAGATACATCCTCCAAAGACATGCTCCCCCACCTGTGACCCTCCTTCTGCAACTAGGCACCACCTCCTAGCAATCCACTCAACCATGAACTCATCATTGAGCCAATCCATTGATGAGGTTAGTGCCTTCACAATCCAACCACCTGTCCAATCAAGTTGAAACCAAGGTGAACCATCACAACTATTCTCTAATTGTACCTTTTCTCCCCCAGCCTGGTTAGAAGTTCTTCAGGAAGAAGCCATTTCTTCTACTACCTTTCATTCCCCCTCCCAATCCCACATGCCAACCTGAGATTTTATGTAGTAGTACATTGAATTAACTAATTTTAAGATGCTAAGGGGAAATACAGAAAAAGAAATTTCTCTCTAATGTGTGTCCATCCCTGGTGCCACACTCGTTAGGCAGTGTAGCATGCAATATTGGGTTTTGGAATCGGACAGAATTGAGTTCAACCTTTGGTCTGTAACAAATAGACTGCATGCCAGTACCTCTAACCTTCAGTTCCCTCATCTTACATTAGATAACATGATGCATATCAAAGTGCTAAGCACACATCTACACATAGAAGGACCTGTCAGTCTTTTGTTAGAATTGCGATTGTTTTCATTTTTGATGTTTTTCAGGCTTCGTTCACTTTAAATTTCTTGTATAACAGATCCATGTTGTAGCTACTGCTGGAGCCTGAGCCTTCTGGAAAGACTTTGTTGTGAATTTTTACAAGAGAGTAGGTAGATTCCTTGTAGGGAGCCTTGGTGAACAGCATATCTTTCCAGAAGACAGGAATCAAGTAGCTGTAGGTCTTGGAGATGGCATCAAAGTTGGCCTTGGTGAAGTTGCCCAGAGTGACAATACAAGCCCCTGGCAGAGGTGTCCCTGTCATCAATGCTGGCCATCAGCAGCAACTTCTGAGATGATTCTCATGCCTCTGGGGATGGGATTTCGGTGCACCAGCACAAAGGCACAGCAGCCTATCACTGTGCAAGGGACAGTATGTGGCTTGCTGATCTTGTTCCCCCAGTAGCCTCTCCACACAGGGCCAACAGAGAGCTCAGCCAGGACGATGGTCCCTAGGATGGCACTGGCTAGATCCTTGGAGCACTTAACACCAGACAGACATGACCTTTGTAGTCCCTGATGGTGACAAATGCCTTGAACCTGATCCACCGGCCAGAGAAAGTTGGCTTCTGCACAAGAATGGTCCACAAAGCTTATCCTTGAGGGATGCTACCAGGAAAAAGTCAATGATCTCAGATCTTCTCCAGGGACTTGGTCTCTATGTCTTGGGCCAGCAGCCCAGATTGATGGCGGGAGTCCTCTCCCTGTCCTTGTCCTTGCCTCCATGATACTCATGCCTTTGCCACCCGCTACTGTGGTTGCCACCAGGCTCCAAAGGTTGCTGCCAAACCCTCAGAAACCACAAAGCCTCCCATGCCTGGACCTCTGGGCCCTCCCACCACACCAGCATCAATTGCTGTTTGGTGTTTTCTGGAGGAAGAAGCATGATTGTTTGCTCGATCAATGCCCCTATACCTACTTTTATTTTCCATAAATGCCACATTCTGAATCTGTGGCAGCAGAAGAGGCAATATATAGGTTTCTACCAGAGACAGATTAAGATGCATTCTGTAGATAAACCCAAATAATTTCTAAACCATTTCTATCTCCAGTGGCATTGATTCACTCTCACACGCCACCTCTTCCACTTAGTGTAGAAACAACCTTTCAGAAGGAGGTGCTGATTTCCACAGGAGTCTCAGCAGGAAACTCATGGACTTGTGCACATTGTAAAGAAGATCTGTATTGTAGGAGGTTCTTTCAGGGGAAAAAAAGGGCCTGAAAGTGCACTTGGAAAATATGAGGGGGTGGATTTAATGCATACATTTGGCACCACAACTGACATGTAGTTATTACTAAATAAATATTGTCATTAATTTTTTCTTGTGGTATTGAGGGCTGAACTTGGAGTGCTCTACCACTGAATACCCATAGCCCTTTTCATTATTTTATTGTCAGATAGGGAGTCACTAAGTTTTCAGGCTAGCCTCAAATTCTTGATCCTCCTGCCTCTGCCTCCCAGACATCTCAGATTATTGGCATGGACCACCACACGTGGCTAAATTCAATTAATTTATTAGTAATTTGAGTATGTGATTTTTGAAGCAGTCAAAGTGACATTTTAGCTATATATTTTTCTAGGTTCTTAGATTATTTTACCTGAAATAAAAATGTCTTATGTGGCCTACAGTAACTTGGAACCCTTAGAAAGACCACTGCTGAGTTATGATGATAAATTTTGCTCTGATGTTGCAAAATGATCTGCAAAATATGATTTGACTTTTGTTTTAAAAATCTAAATAAAGTGCACGTAAGTGTACACACGCACATGTGTGCATATGAGAAGCCTGAAAGGAACCCTCATATACTTATCAGTGGTTTGCTCAAGTACCAGGTGGATTAGATGGAAGAGAAGACCTTTCTCTTTTAGCTTATACACTTCTATGTTGTTTAAACTTTCTTAAATGACCACATATACTTTGAAAACAGTCCATTTGAAAAACATTTCTATATCCTATGACATTTTCTGCACAGGTAATCTAAGAATAAAGATAGCTTTACTTCTTCCTTTCCAATTGAGTTGACTTTTATTTCCTTTTCTTACTCACTATGCTGGCTGGAACCTCTGGTACAGTATTGAAGAGAAGAGATATGAATGGGCATTCTTTCCTTGCTGTTGATTTTAGGGGGGAAAGCTCTAAAATAATCACCATGAAATATAATGCTGAAAGTAGGTTTGTTTGTTTGTTTGCTTGTTTCAGACAGGGTCTCACTATACAGTTCAGGCTGGCCCTGAACTCACTATGTAGCCCAGGCTGGCCTCAAACTCACAGTGATCTTCTTGCCTCAGCCACCCTAGTGCTGGGATTACGGGCCTGAGCCACCATGCCCAGCGACAGTAGGTTTTCTGTATGTGCCCTTTATCAGGTTGACAGTCTGGGCCAGCTTAGTAGTCACTTTCTTCCTATATCTTCTACCCTCTATTTTCAGTCTGATTTCCATATCTTTCAGTTCTTCCTCCTCATCTTCACGTCAAAAACTTGTCTGAAATTTTTCAGAGATAGATTACACTGGACCAAGCAATTAAGCTCGCTTAGAACATCATTTCACCAAGGCCAAATCAGATACTTGATTTTCATTTGAGCTAGTGACTTTGCACCCCATTGATCACAGAGAGGACAGAAGGAGGGTGTGTGGCTTAAATAGTAGAAACCTATCCTGCTGTTGAGAACATATCTCCAAAAACATGCTTAAGTGGCTGTGGTCAGCAGTATCATCTCTCTATAGGAAAGACATTTCAACAATCATTTACATATTTTATCCATGCAAATGAGCTTGGGTCCTGTCCAGAGGTTGCACATACTAAAGCCACCCTTTAAGACCCAACAGTAACAGTCTGTATGTAAGGGATGCCTGTTCAGAGAAAAATGCCTCTGAGACCTGAGACAGAGACTTGAATTCCCCAAACCAGATTGTTCAAAGTATTGGAACACGCTGTCCTTTCAATATTGAAGAAGCATGACTTTGGTCATGATTATTTTCATTATGAATGATTATTTCTATTATACCATCCCTCTAAGGGATGGTACCAAACGACCTCCTGAATATTCTAAAATCTATTTCTAGATCTCATCAATGAAATGAATAGATACACAGATTTTCTAATTAGCCGGAAGACCAGTGTTGCCTTTAATGATAATTCTAGAAAAGGAAGCAAATGATTTTACAATAATGGGGTGGAATATGTTCTGACTTACAATGTAGTATTTATTAAGGCAGAAAATAGAACTCTTTTTTCCCAAAGCATTATTAAGTGAGCCATGAAAGAAGGAAGGAACAATACTGATTGATGACAAGCATAAACATTAGGAAAGTATTCTCCAAGTGAAACCATGCATTCTAATTGTCCAGTTACCAGTTAAATCACAAATAAGATCTTGCTTTGTAATTCTATGCTGGCATTATGAATAAAAGTATTACTACTAGTAAAATAGGAAATAATGTATGTTGCAAAGCACATTTTAAAAATAAAACTTAATATTTCACCTAGCTCTTATATGAAAGGCTAGTACAAATTAATTACTTTCTATACTTAGAATCTCATTCTTTTCAGTCTATGAAAATTTATCATTTATTGTTGACCTTAGAGAGTCTCAGGTTCTCTCTAGACTAAAGAGGTAATTGACTTTTAAAAGTTATGGGAGATATTTAATAGAAGGAGCCAGATCTTTGCAGTTAATATACAACCTCTGATCAATTGCTTAATCATACTAAGTTTTCATTTACTCATCTTAAATAGTAAAATAGTTAACAATATAGTGCTGACCTTGCTGTGCTGCAAGAGCTTTCATTTTTCCCTTCAGACAAATCCGTACTTCTCTACTTTCCTTTGTGACAGTGAAGCTAATTTGTATGGGCTGCACCAATGGGCTTCCTTGATTTCTTTTTTTAAAATATAATTTTTTTCTTTCATGTTTTTTTTTTAAAAAGAGGTTAGTGTATGTTTGTAGTACACAGTAGTTACATTCATTTTGAGGAAATGATATATATAACTGGAAGCCAGAAATCAAGGAAGCTGATGTGGTATCGATACACAATAGCTTTCTTGATTTCTGGCTTTTGGTTAGGTTTATTCAATGTGAAGCACTAGCGTGAGATCAGAGGTTATCAAAAGAGGAAGGTTAGGGCATTTATTTTCCCAGCTCCCTCTCTGCTAGGCCATCCTGGGTTGGCTATATCCTTTTGCCTGAAAATAGGATCCCTTTACCACCTGCCCTAGGGCTGTCTCCAAACAGTTGCACTGTACTCTCTTCTTGCCCTTCCATGCTTGTGGGTATAGAAGCTTAGCAGTAGTAATGGCTAACACACAAGGGTGTTTCAGCATTGTTATTGCTTTCCTTTTAAGTTTGTGCCACAACTATGTAAACAGTCCCTTTATTAAACTCTCCTCAATTACTTCAACTGAGCATGCAATCTATTCCAGCCAGCACCATGACTGATGCCCTATGTTACAGGTTTTGGGGGAGCTAAATGAAATAGCACACAGAAGGTCATGTTGAAAATTTTTCACCATATGCGAATACTAGGTCTTACTGTTATCAGAAATTAAATGCTGAATAACAGAATTGAACAGTGAGAAAGAAATCAAGGTAGATATATAACACAAGGTTAAAGCCCATTTCAACCAGTCTGTGATGAGTAAGTTCACCCAAAAGTGAATTTCCAGAGCTGATGGGGAGCAAGCAGAAGGACAAATACCCATGAGGTGGGCATTTCCAATAAGACAGGGAGCAGTGAAGACTCTCAAAATAGAGGGAAAGTGTAATGAAATATAGCTGCATGACAGCCTCCAAAGGCAGCCCCCTCCTTCTTCTACCTCCAGTCTCTGAACAATATGTACAACCACCATCAAGAGGGTAAAGCATCATTCTTCTTCTAGCATCCACCCCTAAGCCTTCATTTCTACAGTGGTTGCTCTGCCTCACAGTTGACTGCCTAGGGCAAGTCCAGGGTGGACATGGGGGTTAGGGTGGAGTGCTAACTTGATTAGCTTTGGGATCCATCCAGGGGATTGGTGGAGCACACTTCTAGGTGTGTCTTGGGGGGTACACAGAGATGTGACTTTATGTCTGTCCCTTGCCTGTTCCTCTCTGGTGCTCCTCCCCTGCCAGGTAGCTGTGAACCAAGCAGGTTTGCTTTGCCACACCGTTCCATCAATGTGTTCCTGCCTTGGAGCCAGAGGACTGTGAGCTGAATCCCCTTAAACTGTGAGCAGGATTAAATTTCTCCTCCCTCAAGTTGTGGGTGTTGGATATTATGTCCAGCAATGGGGAAGCTGATTAGTACAGTTAGTTTAAGGGCATTTGCTATTTTTCTTCCCCTTCAGTATGTTGGAGTAAAACTGCTCCTTATTATCTTCCAGACTATCTCTAGAAGAGATGTTTCACCATCCTTATACTTTCTCATGCCGGCCTCTGACCCTTTAGATTACCTGTCTTTATTGCCCATTCATTCTATCCCATCTCTGATGAGTTCTGCCAGTTTTCTTTGATACATGAATGCTAGTATGAATAGCCTTAAAAGAAGTAGCCATAAAGATTAACTTTCAGCATAGACTCAGGAAGAAAACGTGATGTCGCCAGGATAGGCCTAATAACAAAGGCCCACAGCCCTCTCCCAAGGGCCTCTACAGCTCAATGATGGCAGTGTAGAAATCAGAACTCACAAAGAGCACTCTTCCCAGTATGGATTTTACTGCAACCATTCTTAGTCCATTATCTTTGTCTTACTAAATTTGATTTTAACATACTATGCTTCTCATCTAAGCTCTTGGATTTTAATTCCAAATTTAAAGCTTAATATGATTCCTTGCTGCTACAGTTGCTTAGAGATTTAGGGTGCATTCTGTTCTTTTCTCAACCCTCATCTGGTCCCTGAGTTTGATTAATTATGGTTCCACAAATTAACAAGAAAAAGAGTAGGAGGCTCCCCCGCCAACATTCCACCACTCCAAGGGAAGAGGAAGTGAGCCAATCCCAGCACCCAGGAGGAGGCTCTCTGCCACCATTCCACTGCTGTCAGCACAGAGGAGGTGAGCCACACGGGTGCCAGCAGCACCCCACCCCAGAGTGGAAATGAGAAGACACATAAGCAAGTCTCAGAACCAGACTGCCAGATCACCTACTGCAATCCTAAAGGCAAACAAGATAGAACAATCTGATACTCAACCACATGGACTTCCTGAACTGGCAACAAAAGAGGATCTGGAAAAATGAAATCAGAAATAATTTCTCAGATAACAGCAAAGATTATGCCCATACTGCAAGATGTGACTAATAAATCTAGAGAGGACACAGATAAAAAAAATAGAGTTGCCGAGGAACAGGATGGAATCCCAACATAGGAAACAAATGAAATCCATAAAATAGATGCAAACAGATTTCCAGGAGATTAAAAACTCCATTGAAAGTCTACACAGCAGAATGAACCAATGAGAGGACAGAATTTCAGATATAGAAGATAAGATTGCAATTAATGACCAGGAAAACAAAAATTGCTTTAAAATTGTAAGGGAACATGAGAAATCAATCCAGCAGCTGCTAGACAATGCAAAGAAGAATAACATAAGGCTGATTGGAGTCAAGGAAGAAACAGGAGAGAGTGCAGATGACATAAAAAATCTGTTCACAGAAGTGATGGCAGAAAACTTCCCAAGGAGGGGAAAAGAACTTGACATACAGATAAGGGAGGCATATAGGACTCCAGCTAGCCTTGATCAAAAAAAATCTACACATAGGCATATAATAGTTAGGATTCCAGAATCCCAACAGAAGAATAAAATTCTACAAGCAGTGAGAGAAAAGAAACAAATCACATACAAAGGAAAGCCCATCAGAATAACAGCAGACTTCTCAACACAAACCCTCAAGGCAAGGAGAGCTTGGAGTGATGTATTTCAAGCCCTAAAGGAAAACAGCCTTCAACTCAGATTGATGTATCCTGCAAAACTATCTTTCAAAATTGATGGAGAAATAAGACACTTTCATGATAAAGAGCACCTTAGGAACTTCATGAATACAAAACCAACACTCCAAAAAATTTTAGACAATATCCTAGGAAAAGGCAATGAGGATCACAGCCCCAGGAAGCCCTGCAGAATGAATTCATTGGGCATGACAAATTAAACGCAAAGGGGGAGATTCCAACAAAAAGAAAAAGTCATGACAAGGCTTTTAAAACTTTTAACTTCATCTCCCTAGTGAGTGTATAATTCAACCTTGTTATTGCACTGATTAGTATTTTTCTGATTCTAGAGTTGCACACCATTCCTTGTGCTGTACTGGCTATTTATCATCTTCTTGTGTCTACTTTTTAATTGTGTTGTCTATTAATGAGTTGTAACAGTTCTTCATATATTCTGGTCATAGTTTATATGCATTGTAAATATGGTCTGTTTAAGGACTACTTTTCATTTCAATGAAGTCATTTACAGTTCTAAATTTTGCTGGAATCTCATTTATCAATTCTTTTCTTTTATACATCATGTTTGTTGTAACCTAGTAAGTTCTTGCCTACACTAAATTCATAAACATTTTCCCCTATAATTTCTTCTTAAAGTTTCAGTTTTAGTCTTTCATATTTAGGTTCATAGATCCTTTCAAGTTATTTTTATGTATGGAAATAAAAGGTTGAGGTTCATTTTTTATATATGGATACCAGGTGTTCTAGTGCCATTTGCTAAAAACACTATCTTTTCCTCTGCTCTTGAATTGAGTTTATATTCTACAAAATGTTAATGTTAAATAATCTTTCAAAACTCAATGGACCATATATGTGTGGTTCTATTTCTAGATTCTCTTTTATTCCAATGATCTATATGATTTCCCTTACACCAACACTGCCTTGATTACTGTAGCTTTAGAAGAAGTCTTAAAATTAGGTACTAAACGTCTTTCAACACTGTTTTTTTTTTCTGTTACTTTTTGCTTCTCTAGGTCCTTTGTACTCCTACATAACTTTAAATTTCAATATTCAATTTTTCATTTATAGCAAGTATACACAGACCTGAATTTTTATATATACCTTGTGTTTTCTAATCCTGCTAAATT